>JASGXE010003629.1:0-10871 GCA_030068105.1 Sinentomon sp. SZTP_YWyxl
TTGAATCTCCTCAACAGTTTATTCTATTCTATGTGATTAAATGAAAATCCCCCGATGTGGGATGTTCCTTGCTAGTGGAGTTGTAGTCAACCATTTCTCGCGAACCGTGCGTTGTGCGTGTGGTTGGAATACCTGACCACATGCCTGACCACATATCGTTCCTGAACCTTGATTGCATAATCTAATTGAGCTAACTTGACGTTTAGCCAATCTTGAAAGCTAATTGAACCTTCATCTAACCTTGACCCTCACCTGATGTTTTTGCCTACTCTAACACTGACCCATCCTGCTTGCGATAACATTGCGTAATTCTGCTAATGCGAGCAAGAATGTGTGAATGATTAGTCGTTCAGTCGACATGTGGTCAGTTAATCTGAATGTAACCGTGAAAACATGCAGCATAGTCTACTTTCCGGAACACCTATCACCTCATAAACTATTTCAGCAGAGATGTTTTGGAGAATAGGCCTCCATGAAGGACCAGAACATAAGTTGTGTTACGAACCAACCTCTGCGCCTTTGAAAAATGAGATAGAGAGGGGGAAACTGAAGCACACTCAGTGTTTCGCCCCAAACTTCGATGATAAATCTGAAAAATATTTCGTGCTGGAGTCTAAATACAATCCAAAGCTGCAGCCAAGCAGCGCGTTATTAAATCTTCGTTAGGAAGAGACATTTCTAGTGGGAGAAGCAGACTCTAAGTGTGCCGATCTATAGGCTTTTAGGAAGAGGATAGAAGAGAGCTACTGGAATCCTGGGACGCCAGGAAGGAAAGGAGACACGAGAAAATAAAAATTGAGTGTGGGCCCATTCGACAACTTTCGCGGCTCGCTCTGATCTTCGGAACTGTGACGGGACTCTGCTCGTGGAGAATAAACCTCCATCTAGAGAGTGCGAAACTGTTGCGACTCTGCGCCTTGCCAGCCTTTCCCATAGCGAGTTTCCAATAATTGGAGCTTCTTTACTTTCAAGAACTCAATACAAGGCAGAATTAGAGAAAAACAGGCTGGATCTGATTGGCATCCACAGTTTAAATTTTCCCATGTGACTCGAATAGACCCAGTCCTTCAAATATGCCGTCTATCCTGACGCATTAATTATGCGACTCTGCGCAACTGCGGGCTCAAAAGTTGAAGCCGGCCTGTCAAAGCGGAGCAAGTGGCTAAGGTTCGTCGTAGGGTTAGTCACATAACGTTTATTCTCCACATGCTGCTCACGGAAAACACAACATATGTATTTGAAACCCCTCTTCCAAACTGTTAAAGTATCGATCTTCCCCGCCCACTCGTGGTGGCTGAGTCATATGTTTGGCTCTTCGCTGCGTGAATTTCGTATTCTTTACACAGTATATCTGTGAAACACGAACGTAGCGGAAGTTTTTGCTCTTAGAAATCAATTGGTAATTTTGTCGAAACTATTTATATTTTAAACATCCCTTTCGCATCCTATACGGCTGGGCACGTTACACCAATGATAGCATAGACAAAACGCGTAGATTTTAAAAGCCGTTTTGGGAATCGCCTCCATGACTTCCTTCTTGCACTTGTGTACCCTGTCAGAAAACGAGCCAGAGGGGGAACAGGAAATAGACACACTGCGATAAAAAGCGAATACGGAGGACGTTGAAGCACAGTCTGATTTTTTCGCCAAAAATCGTGTACAGTGACCGTTCTATCGTGCACTATCGTGTAACAAAAATCAGCTTCTCGGCGCTCAATATTCGGGCCTCAATCGAAATATTCTGTGCCACAAACGCTCCTTAACACCCAGATAGTGTTCTCCAGTGTTGGCCCTGTGGGACGAATTCCCGCAGAACAATACCTTTCGAGTCGTGGAAACACATCAACATTGTCATCTCTCGTGACTTCTGGAATCGCAAATTTTTCTATATCGGTGTACCTGGGCACTTCCACGTATAGTACTTTGTTTGATGATCGCACTTAAAGCACCGATTCTCTTCACCAGCAGCAATCAATTTCAACAATCTTCAGTAGCGTCTGGCTGTTTTGATGAGGTCCTTTCAAAGTTCAACGCGAGCAATTTCTTGGTTGTCATTTGAGGCGAGCAGAACACATTACACAGAGACTTTCCGTTTGTGTAAATCCTTTGTCTAAATTTGCTGAATTATGTCTCTGGTCGTGCAATTCCTCCGCCAACCATCTCACAGTTGAATTCGCATTGTAGGTAATTATCACTCATTTTTCCACCAACTCTTCCCGATTTTTGTTCTTTTTTTTTTTGGTCGGCCTGGCTTTTGGTCGTCCTCCAAAGCATCACAACCGTCCTGGAAACGCCTGTACCGCTCAAACACGCGTACGGTATTAATAATCATATAGGTACAACAATTTTTTTCATCAATTCAAATGTTTCCGTAAACGTTTACCCGAGCTAAAACGAAATTTCAAAACAAAATTTCACATTAGCCCATTATTCTATCGTGTTTACATGACGAGAGGTCAAAAGGTGCTCACACTTTAAGCGCCAAAATCCACAATTTGTTACAGGATTCCAAAGACGGTGGTCTGGTTTTGAAGAGATCAACAGCTTGCAGATGACATATTGATCCCATAAGTGACATTACTACTCGTAGGTTTCTACAAATTTAAAAGTTCTTATTTCTCAGACATACTGTGTATTCTAGCATTGAATTTATTCTGTTATGATTTTGTTGTAAACTGTATTTTCTTTACATTGCTTGAATTAAGTCGTCGGACAGAGAAACGTGGTTCTGCACGTATAACTGCCAATTTTGTTTTTGTTTTAAGTAGAAAAAGACAACAAAAAAGCAGAAAGTTATGCGTTTGTCTGTTCAAAAAACTGAGGAGGGTGAGAAGAACAAGTTGGCGTATGATCTTTTGCAGCTGGAAGCGACTGACCGTTGTAAACCACGAAGACAAGTGACTGGCAGCGAGCCACTCAGCATGCAAGCAAAGTTTGGTACCTACTCATTAACCGCAAAAGAAGCAGTGCGCATCCAAAGGATTTTTCCCCTTCCCATGGAAGGATTTTTCATTTTAAACTCCAACCGGCGAGAGCCAAGATCGACAACGCATAATATGTTGTCTAACATATGTTATCTAACATCGGCTTATGAACATGAATGCATCCATACGACCAGAAAAGATGGGTCATTTGGAGAATGTTTCCCAGTTATGAAATCGATTTGTTTGTGAGACAATTTTTCACCGTAGGTAGCCTGTAGTCTCCAATAAATACCTACAGTTAAAATCTTCGTTTCCGAGTAGGCCCATCTGTAACTACCAATAAATAGTTGGCTTACCAATAAATAGTACGCTCGGGTTACGCATGTTCTTGATTTTGATTTGAATAAAATAACGAGTACGTTGACAAATATGTAGGCATATACTCGTTGAAAAGAAAACTTACGGTCGCCAGTATTCCAGGGAAAGACTTATGCTGTCTTGAGGAGACAGGATAACCCTTTCAGTAGATTCACCAAGGGCTTCGGCTGACAGCAGCGGGGATTCTGAAAAAATTAGAGTTGAAGTAGAAGGCCGGTATAAAGAAGCATATCCACACAAATGCTTTTTATGATTTGGCGATGGAGGAAAAGTTCCTTGGTTCTTCCGGATGGAACAGCTTTGGGATGGCAGAATTTCAATTCCAGATGTCTATAAGTACTTCTGGGTGGAACCGCACATGTCGAATTAATGCGGCTCGCCATTTTAATATAGTTCAGTGGAATTCGCCTGCAGGGCCTTCCCGAGCCTCATCTTCGGCTTCCTGCTCACCTTGTTTTAAACCAGCAACCACTTTCATAGGGTGGATTGTGCACTTTATTCGCTGTGCACTTCATTCGCTCCATCCAAACACATTGGCAAAGCCTTCGTGGATCTGTGAGTGGAGTGAGTCATTTTCTGAAGATATTTCGCAACCAGCTGGTATTTAAATTGGCCAATTTTAGCCCCGCCTTGAACAAACAGACCCATTCGGCGGAGAGATCATCGCGGGGGTAACGCTAACTTCGAGCTGCGAGGTAAATTTTTTACATTGGAGCAGATGGCAAAAATTTACCTCGCTGCTCGGAGTTAGCGTTAACCCCGCATTGATCTCTCCGCTGATTAAGTCACAACATAACCTTTGGGGATGATCAAGTAAAAAGTGGGAACTCTCTCAGGAATACACTCCTTCACAAACACAGTAACATCTGGACCAGAAAGTATGTGTGATGGTTCTCCAAATCCCACAGATTACGGACGTTGGAAACAGTCTCGGCAAATCAGATCATTGGAAAAGTAGCTCCTGAAAAATTACAAACCTTGATTTGGAAATTTGATATAGAATTCTCGCCGCAAGTGCATCTCTTTTTGAAACAGGCCCGGAACCAGCTTATAAACGATGTCCTGCAATGTTTTGTCGGATCTGCAAAGCACAAAGAAAAAAATCAAATGAAATTGAATTGGAATTCCAGAGTTCACGAAATCCGAAAATTTGTGCAATTTCGCTTTCTTGATATTACTCAAAGAATCAGTGCTTCCAATGGCAGCTATCAAAGATTATCACAAACCGTTTTAGCACCCTTTGCAATCGGGTGTTCCTATCTGCAATCGGTGTTGGAATTTTTCAGCAGTTAAATCGTCAATTTCCAATGGAATAATCTCGCAGTTCACGCAACTGCACAATGCAGCGAAATACCACTTCTTCAAACGCGTCTGGAACCAATATGGAAGATATGCTGCAAAAGCAAATTCGGGCGGCATAGTACGTAGGTACAAACTTACAATGGTTTGAGATGAAAAGCAAATTTTATGGCAGTACACGCAATTGGAATGGCTTGAGATGAAAATTATCAAAGCATCATACGAGTATACTGTTATCACAATTATTTCCAACATTGTCAGATCATGTGTCATCCATGAAAATGGTAAAGGCACTACAAAAACTGAGAAGTAAATTTGAAATTTTGAATCGAGTGTTACAGGTCTCTGATAGAGACCTGTAACACTCAGCAACAACGCTTTATTCCAATATTTATCACTGGAAAATGCTGAGCATTAGCTATTTTTCAAACATCTGTTGTCTCAGTACCTTACGAGGCTACTTTATATCGTCGTTTGGGGAAATGGGCTGCCGGAACGCATTTTGTTCTGGAAAGGAAAGCAGCTGGTGTCGTTTGTGTGCATGATAAACTGAAGAAAACGAAAAGAGAGGATCTACTTAAATGATGCTGGCTTATCTTTGACGCTTCCGAGGAGGGTATAAATCAATCATGTGATGCTTGAAAATGGTTGAATTATCGAAAAAATCTGTGTTGTTTGTCTTCCTTCCAAAAACGCACATTTTCTTGTCCTGATCAGTGCCACATTTTGAAGTTCTGGGACAATAGTTTAAAGTTCCCTGGTGTTTCTCTTAAAATAATGGTGAGGGTTGATTCCACATTCTCCTGTCTCCAGCACATGCAGCGATTGATGGGGTTATTGTTTTGTTTGTATTGATTGACCGAAAACCTTTTTCTATTTCCACCCAATCCGCCCACAGCTTTGCCCACGAAAAATATTTTCGATTATCGTTAGAAAGTATCATATTTGCGATAGTTTGACAACCCTTGTGGTTGAAACTGCTGTAACGTCACACCCATACACCCTGGATTCTTATGAAACCGGTTCAAAATTCGTATTGTATTTTGCTTAGCGTTGTATAGCATCACGTAAAGAGGAAACTATTGAGGCATGGATTCTTTATTGGTTGTCGAGGAAACACCGGCAAAAGATGCAGAAGATGATAATAAAACGAACTAACTTGACGTGTTGGGCAGGCTGCAATTGGTGTACCTTGACTTCGCACTGCGGACAGTAGTGATTTTTGCTAAGGTGGATCAGAATGCAGCTTCTGCAAACTGAAAATGGAACATTGAAATTGAATTTCAGAACATCGGAAGTCTTCAGTCCGAGGACAGGTCAACAACATTTTATATGATGTAAAATGATTAAAATTAAATAACATATGATGTAAAAATAACATGATTAAAATAACATAAACAAATAAAAAATAACAAATAAAACAACATAACTTAACAATAACAAATAACAAATAAAACAACAACAAATAAAATAAAAATAACAAAAGTAACACAAAAAATAACATATGATTAAAATGTAAAAATAATCATATTTTTCAGTTAGACTCGCCTCACTTCTAATTCCCGACAATTGCCTCTCGTGAGTTCGTCGTTAGAGCGATTTTTGCTTGGATTACAAATGAATGTCAAGCGATGTTTTCATACAAGTGGTAAAAATAGCACAATTACACAAAGTGTACAGGTACACATATATCTAATTCTATCACCAGCGATGTGAATGCGAAATGTTTCTCCGAATGCCAGGTACACATATCTAATTCTATAACCAGCGATGTGAATGCGAGATGATTCTCCTAATGCTTCGCAGTGATGCATTTTGTATCCCGATTTTGGGAAATTTTTTCGTTTTCGCAAACCAAAAAACTGTGAAAGTTGAAAATAGCAGGTTTATGTCCGTTTTTTGTCGTCCATTGCGGATGACGGATTCATGCTAACCAGACATACAAGGAAGAACAAAATGCATGCGTCTGGATCTGCAAGCAGTTCCACAATCTTTTTATCCACTTTCTGGCCTTCAGCTCAAAATACGAGTCACTTCTCATTTTTAGCTTATGTATGCAATTATTGCGGACATACACGTACGCGTACTTTTCGCTTCCTGAACTGACACGCAGCTGCTGATTGTTTTCTCCAATTTCTGGCCTGGTGTTCAAAATTTGAGTGAGACACCTCACTTTTTCTGTTTTCCATGCAATTATTGTGGACATGCTTTTCGACTCCTATTTTGATGCAGCATCTCGTTTTTTATTGAAGAAGATTTGACTGAGTTGATTTTCTCTAAAATTGGTGGTTTTGTACGGAATCCCAGGTGAACAACCAGAGGTTTTCCTGTTTAACACATTTGCCACTTGTCAGCCTCATTTGGCAAATAAAATTGTTCATGCGTATATCTTAGATTTAAAAGAGCACTACCCTGGCACTTGCACAGCTAGTGGTTTCACATGTTAGAGGAAAAATTCTATCCTAGACTTTCTATCCATGAAGGACGTGCACTGTAGACGGTAGAACTAAGTGTTTGTTTTATTTGACTAGTGCAGCATTACAGAAACGTTCGTGATGCAATGACTCACATGAATGAAGACACTCGCTGATTGTTGAAGCGTCGATGAGATATCCCTTACAGATCCCACAAACAAGCTGTGGATTCAGATCAGCCACCTTGACCCGGCGCATATCCTGAATAGTTTTGGGAGTTGCCGATTCATAGGGGCCGATATTCAAGAGTCACTGCGTCCACGGAAACTGTCCTCAAGTTCTGCAGACGACACACACAAAGAATGCCGAAGAAACCCCGCAGAAAAAACACACATTTCGAAACGTTTCCAAAATGTACAGTTTCCAAAATGTACAGTTAGACAACTGAAACTCATTCTGGCATTTCGGAAAATGCTGTCAAAAGAGTCCTTTGCGTTCAGAATCTGGACGAGAATGCAGAAACTGTATGAGATGAGAAAAATCAAAATGAATGAGAAACAAACGACGGTTTTGAACTGTGCTGAAGACAAGTAAACACGAATGGTATGGGAACTCTTGATTCTGGTAGACAATTCATGCAAGGCCGTATTTGCCTTCCTTTTATTTTTTTTCGGCAGGAGATCTTACCTCACCTACCACCTTCAGCATGAAATCTCAATGACTCACGCCGCAACGTTACGTGCTGATGACATTTGGAAAGTTCGCGAAGAATGACACAAAACCTTGGTAAGCAGAAGGTGTCAAAATTGCAAAATTGCTAAAACGGTGACATGAAAATTTTAATTACATCTGCATTTAGTTCATTTGGAGACAATTTTGCAACTGTGCGCATGCTGAAGAAGCCACCGAATCCAAAAATGATTATCAGCGCTCAGATTAACCCGTTTTGCGGTGGAAACTCGGATATGTGCGACCAGCTCCTTTCGTGTGACTGATGCGCCGCTGGAATTGGTAACATCAAAATTTTCCAGAGGAACATTTTCGTGCCGTGATCAAGAACAGGTGGTATTTCTGAACTGTTCGGAAAAAAACAGCCCCATAGCGCCATAGCAAGCGCTTTTTTTCCATTCGAAAGATTGATATCTAGCAGATAGGCCTTTTCGAACAGGAACAAATATTTTCGAAAGATAGGATCACATTCCGGAAACCGACCTATAAGAATCAAATTGTTTTTACAAAGGCCATTACATACAACAAAGAAAAGCCATCCTGGACAACAAATATTTTTCTGGTGGGGCGCCGGATGCCGAATTCCTTGGGTAATGCACAAATTTTATCAAAAAGTCACCACAACTCACAAGGCCTTGAACACCACCTCCAATATTTTACATAACGGTTGAAGCTCCAGATACGAAATTCACATATTTTCTGTACCTTATCATTTATCTGCGAAGAGGTCTTCCTTTCGCTCTCTTCTGTCCATGCGCAAAACCCAGTGCAGGGAAGGACTGACAAAGTTGCTTGTTTTACCCAACCAAAATGCTCGCTAAGTGCCTGTAGTAATTCATTCTTCCACCCCCGAATTGTCCTCGTTGGATCGAATTTCAAGCCCTTTATTGAATGTGATATTGTATTTTTTTGCGCTCTCGTTTTTTCTTTCGAATAGGTACCGATTTATTGCAGTTGTTCGGTCATGTTATGTTCGTTGCCGCATAATTTGAAGAATAAAGATTAAAGAAATTTCGTACATTGGTTAGGCCTACACATCCAAATGCAAAATTCACTTGTTTTGCGGCTGCCACCATACATACCATAAATTAATAGCGTAACACACGTAACATACATAAATAACATACATAAATTCAAAAAGCTATGCTGGTCCTTGTAATACACTCGGACGTTATAACAACGCCACTGCATGAAGCCACACAGGAACGTTAAGTGACAGTATTGATATTTAATCTTGCAATATTAGTGCTTTGTTTGTTGGAACATGGAAGCAACATGAGTTGTGTGTGAGCAAACGAATTGTGCGGTGCAGAAACCGCATGTAATAATAAAATGTTCGAGGGGAAATGTAAATTTCAAGGTCAGACACATTCATTACTATTGGTACCTGCATATGATCAGCAGATTTTGTATTACCTTCTGATAGTATGGCCAAAAAATCGAAGTCGAGGTAAAAATCATATCTTCTCATGCACTTCTCCCGGAGCGAACTCTTTCAAAGAATTTTCAATGGCCAGCAATCCACATACGAGTATACGAATACATGTATACCTATTTCGTTCCAAAATCGATACATATCACTGGGGCCCGTTTCGGCGATTCTTTTCCCCATACAGGAGAAATACAATAAACAATGTTGTTTATACGGAATAGAGCACCCTATAGAGATAATCCAGCTTCCGCATTTACCGGTAGCCTACTTGGTGGTTGCAAAATCTTACGCATGCAACTTGGAGAATAAAGCGGGCAACAGATTATGTTACGGCCCATGGTAGTTTCAGGAGGTTCCAATTCCAAGTCGGAAAATAACAACCACAGGAATAGCCTTTTTTATATAGGAGTCGCAACTTTTGTTTCACTCTTGTGCAAAGACTCTTGTGAGGAAGGTTCTTCCAGAAATCATTACAATAGAAGCGAAAACAAAGTACCAAATCATTGGGTACAAAGTTCTGAAGTAACAAGACAGCAAAAACGAGTGAGATGTTTCACATTTTCCCGCAAATGGAGCACATCCAAACCAAACACGATATCAAAATGCAATTGATGTGAATCTGCTGAAGAGGTCACTAAATTTCGATTTTACTTGAACAGTTTAACTACTTCCAGTTCCCATTTATGAACTGGCGTGTCTGCGGGTTGAGGGATGCCGTATAACGGTTTTTTGGAAATATCTTTCGAGATAAGACGTACCACATCCACTGTGGAGAGTTCGGCAATACAGCATTTGCCTGTCACAGTCAAAAAATAAAAAAATCCCCATAAAATTTATGTTACGAGAACACATTTTGAATTAGACACTGCCAAATGGATTTGTATGTTATGTCACGTTAAGAGAGTTTTGGGAGTCAGGATTCCATCAAAAAGTAACTACCACAATTAATGACCGTCATTAATGCGGTTTTGTGTGCAAAAAATCCGAGTAATTGCGCAATTTTAAGTCTGATTCCATTTGACGACTCCGTTATGTTATGTGATAAAGGAAAACTGTTTTTGCGTTGAAATGATAATAAAACAACAAAGAAATTCCCTCAGATAACAATAGATTTTTTAAACAGTGAAATGAAGAAATCGTGAAAGTTTAGAAAAATGAGACCAGAAAAATGATCTAAACATGCGGAGTATACCAAAAAGACCTTTCCACTTTGGAAGGATTTGGGTAAAGTTTGTTTATTTACAAAAATTTGAAAAGCCGAGTTCTTGAAAAGAAAAGTTCTTCGCAACATTTTGAAATCGTCCATTCCCAAGTGGAAATGATGGGGATATGCGGGCATGATGTTTGACGCATCAAAATGCTCTGGAGGAGGGCATGATGCTTGTCGCATCTAAATGTTCTGGAGGAAAGTCACATGAGCTGCACCAATCCACAAATTTCAAGCGTGCCTTTAAGTGCATGAGCGATACCAGATCAAAAGAGAAGGCAATTTCGAGGGCACATATGGGCTTGTTTATTTGATGGCTAGAGTTGAATGCGGTTCGATCCTATCATCACTGCAGACACCGCCTTGCGTATAATTTCGAAGAAATGATTTGGTTGCAAGATAAGGACCCATTTGTTACACAACGAAATAATAGCCTTAGCCATTTGTCTGCAGCAAATGTTTTGAGCAAGCCTTGCGCTTTTGAAAAG
>JASGXE010003633.1:0-32619 GCA_030068105.1 Sinentomon sp. SZTP_YWyxl
ACGAGAACAAGAAAATAATATCATAAGAACATAAGAACATAAGAACATTAGAACATAAGAACATAAGAACACAATAACAAGAACATAAGATCATAAAAACATAAGAAAATATGAACAATTGACCATAAAACGTAGGAGCATAAGAACATAAGAACATAAGAAGAAAAGAACCTAACAGAATATAGCAACAGGAGAACATAACATAAGAACATATGAACATGAACATAACTACATAAGAACATAAGAACATAAGAACATAAGAACATAAGAACATGTGAACATATGAACATTACTACACAAGAACATATGAACATAATAACACATGAACATAACAGAACATATCAACATGAGAACATAACATAAGAACATAACTTATAACATAGGAACACAAGAACATAGCAACATGAGAACATAACATAAGAACATAACATATAACATAAGAACAAAACATAGGAACATAAGAACATAACACAAGAACATATGAACATTTGAACATAAAACATAGGAGCATAAGAACAAGAACATAAGAACGTAAGAACATGACATGAGAACATAACATAAGAACACAGAACAAGAAAATGATAACATAAAAACCCAAGAAGAAAAAAAAATGATGAGAACATAATGTAATATAAGATTCGAATATGAGCATAAAAAGTAAAATCCCAGAACACAGAAACGCAACTCATATAAACCATAGCAGTAAGGTTCTCGGCGGCTTGCACCACGTCCGTGCAAATTTTTATAACAAGATGGTGTTTGCTCTCCGAAACAGGACTCTTGCCTTCTTCAAGTAACAAAGCGTTGACTCACTCGATTGAATGTTCCGATTTAAAGTGAAGAACGCCGAACTAAATTATAAACATGTTGCAATGGCGATTTGAAAATAAGACCGGAACGATACGTGGCTAGATTCGATAGACGTAAGCATATCTAGCAGCGGCACATAACACCCATCTGTCCGAGTGCGCGATGCACTTTAATGCCTTACCTTCCATTTTATGCTCATGGCAATCCATGAACTCATGTATTCATGATTTGCACCACTTAGTATGAAATGGCACCACACGCGTCGGTTGGCTCTGTGTCTGTGATTTGGTTAGGTTAGATTATGCTGTGTTTGGTTTTGTTCATTGGAGTAAAGATGAATTATTTCTCAGGTCTGCTTTCTGGTGTATCAGGTTATTTAGTTAGGTTTGCGGCCATAGGCCACTTGCTGATGGTTCAACTAATTTCAAATGAAGTGGGGTCAATACAAGGTTTTGGTTTGAGTCTGTTAGGTTAAGGTTGTGTTTGGGTTAAGGCTCTGCTAGATTAAGCAAAATAGGAGTTTTGACATGTAGCGGAGATGTTCGAAAATTATTGGCATGTTAGGTTAGATTCGATTAGATTTCGTTTCTTGAGCATCTTTGCCTGCCGAAACATTCATTTTTGTTGTTGCAATGGATCTTGCTTTATTTTGGGACCAACTTCACGACTTTTAATTTTTAAACTGATGTCTTGAAATCTAAATGTCTACCCATATGTCTCAATGTCTCAACGTCTTAATATCTTAATGTCGATATGTCTTGGTGTCTTAATGTCTTTGTGTCTTATTGTCTTAGTGCATTCATGTCTTAATGATTTCGCTATTGTCGCGAAAGCTCGAATGCGGTGTGCGCTGAACGGGCAAGTTAGCCTGTGTCTATCTGCATCTCCACGAGAAAGATTTAGTAACACGTGAATTGACTTTTCATGAAGTAAAACACCATCCTCTGTCGCAGGCAGAATGGGGATAAGTCAAGTAAGATTGTAGGCTAGGATCGGTTTTGACGGGTATATTGGAATTGGCACAAATATCGAATATACTTGTCAAATGAGGCGCAGTTAGGTTACGTTAGATTGGTTAGGTCAAGCCAGGCCAGGTTCTATTGGTTTGGTCAGGTCAGATTTGTCTGGTTAGGTCAGATTGGCTAAGACAAGAAGTCGTTTAGGTTAGGCCAGGTTATGTTAGGTTAGATATGTCAGGTCAGGCTAGGTTATGTTGGTCAGGTTAGGTCAGTGTTGGCTGGTCAGATCAGGTAAGGTTAGGTCACCCGATGTGGCTTCGGTAAAGTTAGCCTAGAATAGACGATGTTAGGTACAATACCGATGTCCCTATGATGTTAGGTTCAATACCTACGTCCTTGATAGACATCCAATAAGCCCCGTTTTTGATTTTTCCGAATTGATTTTGCAATTTTCATTTCGGCATCCGTTCTCCCTCGTCACTGACTCACCAGGTTTTTTTCATACTGTGACGTTGACGTGACTGCAAGACCGGTTTTCGGGGGTAACCATTCGCATGCACTGGAAGTCGTCACATCCACTCTCAACCAATCAGCGCAGCCGCTCTACCGTTGGGTAAATTTACAGGGAACAACTGAAAACCAGTACAAAATCTGTCTTTGATGCTCAGAAGGCCATGAACGTTGTACACCATGGGTTGACATCAGTTTGTACTGCCTCCGATCCGATACCAAGTCGGGATCGACTTGAGAGCGTGAATCCCGTGAATACACTACATTTCATGATTTCCAGGTGAACAAATGCTTTCTCTGCATTTGACAAATACAGTGCGCACGATATTTGAGCTTCAAATCCAGGATTGAAACGGGTTACGTCATTTAATCCACATTTCGGCAAAACATTCTTTTCCTTTCCTCCAGTCATAGATGTCACTGTGTCAGAGTTAAGAGGCCTAACCCAATTTTTTCTAATTGTGGCAAAATTTTGAGTAAAAAAACGAATCCCATCATCATTTGAGTCACCGATTTTGCACCGGTAGCACGCGAAATGGAAAATTGATGGTGAGGTTGAGTGTAAGTCAAGATCACGAAATTAGATTAGATTGGGCTTGATAGGTTACGTTGAAACAGGTTGTTCAGGCTCGTTTAATTAAGTACCCAAGACCAAACGCACACCGTCGAAGTAGGATCGGGTTCAGCAGGTTAGGTGGTGAGAACAAAGGACACGTTTTGTTTAATTGCTGCACAGGATCAATACAAAATAATTAAAGTGTTGGATGCCACACTTATAGTGCATAAGGTTAGGTTGGTATGTGTTTACTGGGTTGGGATAGGTTAGGTGACGCGCGTAGGGTCGGGTCAGGTTAGATTGGGTTGGGTCGAGTTATGTTAGGTGAGGGTATTTTTCCATCACTGTTGTACAGGTATTAACGATAAAATTGAGCCCTATACGAAAGGAATGGGCTCCCGTTCAAGCAATGTGTTGTTGCCTAGCAACCCCAGAAGTTTTCAGACGGTGTGAGTTGTTTTGATTCAAAATTACGGGGGTTGCTGGGCAACAACACATTGCTTGAACGGGAGCCCATTCCTTCCGTATAGGGCTCAATTTTATCGTTAATACCTGTACATACAGAAGCCCGCAAATTGGGTTAAGTTAGGTTTGGTTGTGCTTATTCTTTTCATCGCTGTTCAGAATAGCGATCCATCTGGCCAGCCTGTGTTAGGCTCACGTTGTGGTTATTAAGTTACGTAGGATAAACGGTGTGCCAATGAAAGGTCAGATACAGGTGTTCGTAAATCCGCCCCTACGCAGAGTGCGGAGAGGGCGCCCAAAACGTTGCCCAATGGTCGCAGACGGGCGTGACGTCACAATGCTAAAACGCCATTGCACCTATCGAGGTCTACTGTTCTCGCTTCCTTCTTTCTTGAGGATCTAGAGGGATGCCTTCTTCGAAGGATTATGAGGATTGAAGGGGGGCTACTTGTCTCACGTCAGTGGTTATTTCTCTCTTGATGAATATGTGTATCAGACACATAGCATCATCTTAAGTTGTAGGAGTCGGTGGGGTCAGAGCACGGCACCCCTCCCCCTGCGGAGAGCAGAGGGCGGTAGGAGCACGGCATCCCCACCCGCGCAGAGGGGAGGACAGAGCTGGCGTATACCATAGACCGATGAGGTGCGAGAACGTCAGGTGTACGTCACTCTACGCCATTCCAAAGCCATGACAGCGGGCATACCGAACCCCTACCAAACCATACGATGGCATCGTCGATTTCGCAACATGTAAGCGGCGAAGCGGGACGCGACAAAACGGACCGTCGACTCAATGCACGAGGAGTTTTGGCTGATACCCCGACATCAGGATGTGTCCAAGTGACATGGTTGATACAAGAATGGCCTTATGAACGCGGCTCCTGGGCTACAAAGTGCATAAACCGGCATTTGACCCTGACTCATATCGGAACTTGTATACAATCGTGATGATTCACACATCTTCGCAAATTGTCTGTTTCACATACACAAGCCGGACACAGACCGGATGTTATCCGGATTTCGACGGCCCGGAACACTATTTTGGTCAATTTTGAAACTGACGGTCCATCTGCTATCGCTTGATTCTCGATAGCCGTTCACGTGTCTATGACCTGTGAGACGAGTCACTGTCGTATCTGGTGATTCAGATGTCCTGATCTATAACCCGGATGTTTGAATCCTGTCCGCGAAAGTCCGAAGCTGGATACGGACACATGAAGCAGCCTCAACGACCATATGAATGAGCCATCGGTGGTATTTGGTCGTTGGCACACTCACCACCCGGCTGTAAGCCGGATGTCAGCCGGATGTGAATCAGGATGTGAACCCGGATGTATGCATCCTGTCCGCGAAAGTTCGAAGCTGGATACGGACACGTGATGCAGCCTCAACGACCACATGAATGAGTCATCGGTGGTATTTGGTCCGTTACACACGCACAACCCGGATGTAATCCTGATGTCACCAGGAAGTGAATCGCAGAATGTGAACCCGGATGTTTTAGTCCTGTCCGCGAAAGTTCAAAGCTGGATACGGACAATTGGCAGCCTCAACGACCACATGAATGAGTCATCGGTGGTATTTGGTCCGTTACACACGCACAACCCGGATGTAAGCCGGATGTGAATCAGGATGTGAACCCCGATATGAAACATACAGTTAGCCTAGCGGGACAGCCTAGATAACCATTTTGTCTTGTCCGCCGGCCTCCTTATTGTTCTCTAACAAGGACATGTTGGATTAGACCAAATAGCTGCTGAATGCGGAGCAAAGCTTCAGCCTTTTGGGAACCTCCAGACAATATCTGCCAGTCCAATGAATGCTCTTCAAGCTTATTTTTGGCGTAGCGTTGAAATCTGAATTTGCAGGATTTTTTTTTTAATTTTTTTCGTTGTTCGTATTCGTATTTTATTTCCGTCGGCAGCAACCCTGTGGGCTTCTGACCAAATGATTGGCTTGAATTCCAAGGAAAAAGAAAAGAAAATTTCATATCGGGTTCATCATTTTATGTGTTTGGTCTTTCGACAGCGTTTCGTCTCAGCGGAGAGATCGCAGTTTGGTTCCACCTGCGACTAGAAATCACCGTAGAGGGCAGCAAAAAATTTACCCGAAAGTGAATCGCTCGGTCACCTTTTGTCGGCAATTTCATCAGAAAGGTGCTTCATCCCAAAAAACTAAATGAGACATTCATGACAAATGAAATTGAAATTGCTGGCAAATCCAATTGAAATTGTCTTGCATTCAGGCCCCACTGGTGCTGCACGGCCCACGTGATTGCTGCTCAGATGAATCTTTCACTTTTATTGAATGCATTCTCAGTTTGAGCTAACTCCTGTTAATTGGTAAATTCGAAATTTTCAAATTTTGTGAAACATGCATTTTTCTCAATAATATCCTCTAGTCAAGTCTTCGAGATCACTTATTATGGATTTGTTTTCCATCCATAAAAGAACTCCGGGAGACTTTCAACTGTTTCCCTCCAAATATCCATCCCTGCAATGTTTTTTCAGACACGCAAAACCTTGCCAGGTGAAATCTGGACTCGTCTTGAATTTGGAGATTTCGGGCGCTTTGGATTTAAAGGCTTCCAAGTCAAGAAAATATGTATATCTTTTGAACATTCAAGATGTGATTACTCAATTTGAACATTACAAAGTAAGCCAGTATATATTTATGTGGCCCAAATTATCGAATTTCAGATGTCATTCCCGACGGAGCACCTTTCGTCGTCATTTTTGGACGATCTCTGTGCGTTGAGATAATGTTCTTTGGATTTTTTCCTTATCTACTTTGCTATCAGATTCAACCGAGAAACAGACTTTTCTCAATTCCCGAATCCGATCCATGTCTGCTCAGCGAGATCAATCCAATCAGAATTTGTACAAAAGTATTGAAAGGCTCTGCTGAATGCAAATAGTTTTTTGATGCAGGTGCGAATGTTTTTGCGTATCAAAGAACTCCCCCCGCCTCCTAAGGTTAGGCTGGATCCACACCTGTGTTTTACTGCGTTTGCGCAATGCACATTTTTCAGCAATACCTCAAACCGGTTGTTCTTTCGGTTCAACAGCCTCCGACCATCTCCAAAGGTTCAAAGGTATCCAAAGGACCTTGTTGAACCTTCGGAGACGGCGAAAGAACCTTGCTGAATCATTGGAGAAAGTCAGACTTTATCCATCGTGAGAGCCTGGCCAGTGTTGACGCAGCAGGTTCGTGCAATAAGAACAAATCAATTTTCCAGTTTAGATTTTGGTCAGTTTTACTGGTTTCGGATTACATTCTCTTCTGAAATACGAAAATACATAAAGCAATTCAGACACAGGCAAAAACGTCATGACCATAACCTTGACCGCCTGTCAATCAAAAGGGATTATACTGGCATTCAGCTGAAAACCGGTTTTAGCCGGTTCCGCCTGCGTTGCAGGTGTTATCTACTCGCTTGTGATTGGTTAGATTGTCCGTTATTTTAGACAACCATGTTTCTGAAGGGTTCTGGGAATTACCGCCTGTCAATCAAAAGGGATTAATGACCGGGTCATTTACGTTCCGAAAGTCAAATAGCCTTACGCGGGATCTCGGGGAGGGTGCGTAAGCTTAGCGAGGCGTGAGGATTCGGGAGAACCTAGCGCGGCTCGGTGAGGGTGCATGAGCCTAGCTCGGGACTGCCAACTCGCGCGATTTCAAGATTCTCTTCTCAAGGGGAGAGCCAACAAAAGTGACACACGAGCTGACGCATGCACATTAATTTGAAACACGCTGTACTTTCTCTGACCCCAGTCGTAGACATAGGCCTATGTGTGACTCCCAAACCGGTTTTCAGTCGAAATAAAAGTTTCCAATGCAGTCACATCCATCTGATTAAGCGAGATAATCCCAATGACAAACGCCCATCTGATTGGCCAAGATAATCCCGCAATGTCAAACTCCGATCTAATTAGCTCAGATAATCACAATGTTTTAATCCCATCTTACTGTATAGTTAGCGTAGATAATCCCCATCATACACGCAGATGGGCCGTGACGTTTCAAACCGGTTTTGAAGTAGAAATAAAAGTTCTCAATATTAAACTATACCCAATGGATCTATCGCCCTTGTTGTTTTTCGTGCGTGTTCATTGAAAGCTTATGGCTGATGACCGGCTGCTGAAAGTATATATATAAGTGGGTGATGAAATGGCTAATAAGATGCTGCTGTGTAAGAATAAAAAGTGGCTGAAACAGTAAAGCGGCTGATGAAAAAAACACTTTGTTTTCGTCACTGTTATGCATACAGCACATCGATGAATTTATAAAACGAGATTTTAGTTCCACATGAAATCACAATAATGTGGAAACAGCTCCTAAATTGAAAAGGATCAGGCAATCCCCCCAGATGAAGATTTGTTTTCAGCCCACTATTTTTTATTTTGTTATGGGACGGCTTGCGAGACCCTTGGCCAAAACAACTTCTCATCAACTGACCCTGGCAATGTCTAAGGACCAAGACAGTTCCAATTTTAAAAGAGTTTTTATTCCACTTCTGACAGTTGCAACGATGATAAGACGTCAAACATTTTAGGTTTAAGCACACATTGTAGTTGTGATTATCGTATAATGATTTTTTTTTCTAATAATTGTACAGGTGTGACGTCCACTGTGCCTGACTTGAATCGGTCAAACCAGGTACTCCTCTATGAGTTGGGAAAAGCGAAAAAATCCGTGAATCCAGGAGAACTATCAACTTTGTCATGTTATCAAATTTTGAAAAAGAATTTAGATGAAACCCACACCGAAAACCACATCGAAAACTTCCAGGAAAATATGGATATGGAGGCCTTGAACGAACTTCAGAAATGCGATAAAAAACCACATTTTAAAAGCCTGTTAGAAATTCTTGCTCAAATCGGTGGGTTTTATGCTTTGAAGCAAATTATGTCTAATAATATACGGTCTGCCTTTCTTATTGATTGTGACGTAAAAATCATACCGGGCTGCCATTCTCGGAATCAGGTTCTTCTGCAACAAACTCAGGTTGCAACACAAAACGCAGCTGCTATTGGCTTAGTGGAGATATGATTACCATGCACCACAAAGATAAAAGAAATGCCTGAAATGCCATAATCTGCTGCCATTATTTTTGCGGTAACTTTCGACGGAATACGTATTTTCAAACACGAAACATTATGAAGCAGAGAAAGTTTTTTAATCTTCTATTGGTTTTCTTATGCTGTAATTTTAGATCAATTGGCTGATAAATGGAAATGGGAGTGTTTTATGAGATGTAGGCGCAATTTCACCTCGCGAACGGTAAACTTTGGGAACCATCCCGCGGCCTACCTATCTGGTATAGCCGACTGAGGTTACGAGGGTTCTAATCAAAGAGATTAATAAAGAATAGAGGACCAGTGGCATCGTTTTGCTGTTGTCTGCTCTCTTTTTCTCCGCCGCCCATCACCGGGGCAAAAAGAAGAAACGGAGAAAAATTGTGCATGCATTTCGCAATCCAAGTCGCGCTGTCAATCGTGTTGCATTGCGTTCGTCCGTCAGTTTGTGTTTTTTCAGGCTGTTTTGTGGTTGATGGAAAAATTCAGAACTGAGCTGTTTCGAACAGGCCTATAATGCTATTTCATTTCCCCAATTTTTAGCTTGTGTTAATTTGCTTCACCAACTGTGAACAATAATTACTGACTGTGCAGAATGGTGAAGTCTTGTTCGGCGTTCGGTTGCTCCAGACGTTACGAAAAAGGCAGTGGCATAACTTTTCACCAGTTCCCGCTGAAAGACCCTGAACGTTTGGCGCAATGGGTGACCAAAATGAAAAGGGTAAAATTCGTTCCAAGTGTTCACAGTGTCCTTTGCTCTGACCATTTCGATGTTGACTGCTTTGAGGGAGGCAGAACAAGCAAGAAAATCTTGAAGGTCGACGCCGTTCCTTCCAAATTTAATTTTCCGGAACGGTTGACTCCAAATGTGAAAGTCAGAAAACCTCCCGCAAAAAGAGCCTCGGTTTCGACAAGTTGTGTCTCAGTTGATGAACATGTGCAATTGAAAAAGCCTAAGACGACAGACTCAGCGTGCAGTTCACACAAAGACGATCATAGCTACTTTATCAATCAAAGTCCGCGAAAGGTCAAGCAGCAGCTTGAATTGAAACTGGAAAGGCAAAATGAAAAAATGTCTGCATTTCGCTCCAAACTGAAAGCATTGCGTGTCACAGTAGCCAGGAAGGAGAAAGTTGTTGGGGACCTGACATCGGTGATTGAGGCCTTGAGGCAAAAAAACCTTTTGTGTGACAATGGACTCGAAATCATCAAGGGATGCTTTTCATCAACACCAGCTGCGATAATTCAGCGAAAAATGAAGAACCACGGTCAGTATTCTCAAGAAATGAAGACCTTTGCTTTAACGCTTCATTTTCACTCGCCTCGAGCATATGAATTCGTTCGTCGGACCTTTGACCTGTGCCTTCCTTCTATTTCCACAATTCGGGAATGGTATGCAACTGTCAACGGAGGCCCAGGATTTTCAAAGGAAGCACTCGACTGCATTGCGGCCAAGGTTAGCAGCTCTAAATGGACCACCTTCGGCACGATAATTTTCGACGAAATGGCCATCAAAAAGAAGCTAGATTGGGATGGAACGCGCTTCACAGGCTATGTGGATTACGGAAATCTCGACGACAACGATTCCTTGCCTCTTGCGAAAAATGCCATTGTTTTTATGTTCGTGCCAATCAATGCAACATGGAAAATCCCAATTGGCTATTTTTTCATAAATAGTCTGACTTCAAAGGAAAAATGCAACCTACTGGTCGAAGCAGTCCACGCAGTTGAAAAGACAGATGCCCATGTTGTTGCAGTGACATTTGATAGGTGTTCAGCAAACATTGCCATGGCTGAGATGTTGGGAACTGATCTGGTTCCTAGAGAAGATGAAGCTGGGAGCATAACGGCGAAGACATGGTTTCCCAATCCCGTCAACCCAGAAAGGAAAATCTTCATCATCCTAGATGCCTGCCACATGATAAAATTGGTGAGAAATCTGTTTGCCAGCGAGAAACGGCTTTTGACCGGAGATAATAGGGAGATTTGTTGGAGGTTCATTGCACAGCTCCATGAGATACAGCAAACTGAGGGTTTAAGACTAGCCAACAAGCTTCGCCGAAATCATATTGAATGGTTCCAACAAAAAATGAAGGTCAAACTTGCCGTTCAAGTCCTCAGCACATCGGTAGCCAAAAGCCTGGAATATTTGCTGTACGATATGAAGCACATCATGTTTCAGGGAGCAGAAGCATCCATTGAGTTCATAAAGCTGTTTGACAGCCTGTTTGACTTGCTGAACTCAAAGAACCCTTTCGCAAAAAAATTCAAAAGCTGCTTGCGAGGAGCTAATGTTCCTCAATGGCGACCATTCCTGCAACATTGCAAGACGTTCCTGTTCAACTTGAAGGATACGGCGTCAACACCGATACGGAAAACAAACCGGAAAACCGCCATTATCGGCCTCATTTGTGACATCGAGAGTGTTTGCGGGCTCTTTGATGATCTCGTTTCAGAAAAAGGGATGGCATATCTCCCCACGTACAAGTTAAGTCAAGACCACATCGAATTATTTTTCGGGCTGATCAGATCACGAGGCGGTTGGAACAATAACCCCTCTTGCCTTGAGTTCAAAACATCCTTCAAGCGTTTGCTGGTCAATGCAGGTGTTTTACCAACAACAGGAAATTGCATAGCGCAGGATGAGACAGAGCTGATGCAGATATCTGCAACTCGAACGTCATTGCGATCTGTTGAAGGTTTCGACGATTTCCTGAATCGCCAGCAATCTACAAAAGAGTCAGCGAACGAAGACCAATTTCCTGCAAACTGGATAAATTCCGAATCGAGCAACTCCACAGAAGCAACTGATTATTTAGATCTGCCTGGTCTCTCAAAACAGATCGTTACTTATGTATCGGGATTTGCTGTGAAAAGTGTTCTCAACAAGCTGCATTGTTCAAAATGTGCTCACGCCATCTGGTCCGAATCAAAATGCTACCCGGAGAACAGTGACTTCATACGACGAAAAGACGAAGGTGGCCTCTGTGTTCCTAGTGAGGATGCAGTAAAGATCTGTACAATTGCCGAGAAGATCATCAGGCAAATTCAAAGATCACCAGCGGAAATGAAAAGCAAGCATATTCTGTTGAAGCTCGAGAGCATGACACTGAGGAGAGTTTCTGAACAAAATCTACTGAACGAACTGACAGGTGAACACATTTTCGATACTTTTGGTATCGAAAATCATTATTCAAGCTTGGTGCGCTTGCTGGTGAAAGCTTATGCCACTGCACGATTTCACCACATTGCTCGTCTAACAACGGAGACAGCTATTGGGCGCAATGTCAGACAAAGACTGACGAAGGTTGTGCAGTTCAAGTCCCAGTGAGTGTCCCTTCAGAACTCCAACCTGCAGGAGACATGTACATATGTATATACAACAATGAAAAAAGGTGAGTAAAAAACTCTCTTTGTTGCAAAAAGTGTGGGGACAAAGAATAATTTTGCATTTTCGCCAGGCCATGTGTTTTGGTTGCATAATAAGAGGCCATTGCACGACAACTCTTACGTAAATTTCCACAGTCCAAAATGAAACGGCTCGTTTTCTCATTATTCTGCGTGCTTTCATGGGCATCCGTGCTCAAATTACATTTCCAAAATTACAGAGAATGTGACAGCGCAGCAAAGTTTTGAATTCCAGAGCCACATCTCTGAGAACACCATGTTCCACCAACACATTGCTGTGTTTCCCCGTTGTTCTCAATGCTCCCCGACGCGCTTCTTGCCCCGGTGATGGCGTTTTCTCCAAATTCAATTCGACAACACTGCTTGCCGCACACCGCACCACTCGCTGCATCTCTATGCTATATTAAACTCTCTGGTTCTAATACGGACTAGTTCTATAGTTGTTGCTCCATATCTTCAGTCGATTATGAGAGAAGTGCGTGTGATGACTACTCAATCACCAATCTCAATTTGATCGTCAATGCAAGAAAAACAGAAGATACTCGTACATATTTACAAAACCATACTTTTATTCAGCTCCTCCACATGTAATCCATACATTTGCGAGAGATGAGATATAAAAATTGAATGATACGCCACCAATAAACTTATTGTTACGTAAGAAAATCTTGAGAATCATCATTAACTTAACTGTGGTTTCTGCAATTGTGACCTCCAAGATTGGAATTTGGTTCCCCTGCTGGACTTGCCAGTTCCTTCGGTCTTGAGGCTTTACGAGAAGTGAGACGTATACGTATATACCTATATCACCAAAGTTCTGATAAGTCTCACGCTGTACACAAAAATATCGCGAGCTTTGAGAAGTATGACCAAAGTTTTGAGAAGTTCTGCACTGTCTGCACTGTCAGCCAAATTTGTCGACAGTTTCCAATCCCCCCGGTGAATTTGTCGACAAATTCTTAACCTATACCCTGAGCACTTGCTGCAAATTTACAACCCCCCTGCGAATTTGTCAACAAATTCTCAACCTACCCTGAGTGTCTGCAGCAAATTTACAATCACCCTTGCGAATAGGTCGACAAATTCTCAACCTACCCTGAGTACTTGCAGCAAATTTACAATACCCCCTGCGATTTTGTCAACAAATTCTCAACCTATACTTACTCTAAGTATTTGCATCAAATTTACAATCCCCCCTGCAAATTTGTAGACAAATTCTCACTCTTCCCTGAGTATTTGCTGCAAATTTACAATCCACTTTGTGAATTTGTCGACAAATTATCACCCTGCCCTGAGTATTTGCTGTAAAATTACAATCCCCCCTGCGAAATTGTCAACAAATTCTCATACTGTCATGTGTATTTGCTGCAAATTTACAATCCCCGTTGCGAATTTGTTAGCAAATTTCCATTCCCACTGCGCATTTGTCAAGAAATTCTCAACCTACCCTGAGTATTTACATCAAATTTACAATCCCCCTGCGAATTTGTCTACTAATTCTCAACCTACCCTGAATATTTGCTGCAAATTTACAATCTCCCGGCGAATTTATCGATAAATTTACAATCCCCTTGCGAATTTGCCGACAAATTCTCAACCTACATACTACCCTGATTATTTGTTGCAAATTTAGAATCCCCCTGAGAATTTGTCGACGAATTTCCAATCCGACTGCGCATTGCCTACAAATTCTCAACCTACCCTGAGTATTTGCAGCAAATTCACAATTCCCCCCAATGAATTTGTCGACAAAATTACAATCCGTCCGACGAATTTTTCAACAAATTCTCAAGCTGCCTTGAGTATTATTTGCTGAAAATTTACAATCCCCCCTGCGAATTTGTCAACAAATTCTAACCTACCCTGAGTATTTGCAGCAAATTTACAATCCCCCCTGCGAATTTGTCGACAAATTCCCAAACTACCCTGCCAATTTGTTAACAAATTCTCAACCTACCCAGAGGATTTGCAGCAAATTTACAATCCCACCTGCGCATTTGTCGACAAATCCTCAACCTACCCTGTGTGTATGCTGCACATTTACAATCCCCCTTGCGAATTTGTCGACAAATTCTCGACCTACCTTGAGTGTTTGCAGCAAATTTACAATCGCCCCTGTGAGTTTGTCAGCAAATTTACATTCCCCGCACCTTAGAATTTGTCAACAAATGCTCAATACCTGCCCTGAGTATTTGCTGCAAATTTACAATGCCCCTGCGAATTTGTCAACAAATGGTCAATACCTGCCCTGAGTATTTCCTGCAAATTTACAATCCCATCTGCGAATTTTCCGACAAATTTCCAATCCACCTGTGAATTTGTCAACAAATGGTAAACCTACCCTGAGGATTTTCAGCAAATTTACTATCCCCCCTGCGAATTTGTCGACAAATTCTCAACCTACGCTATGAGTATTTATGGACAAATTTGCAATCCCCCCTGCGAATTTGTCAAGAAATTCTCAACCTATACCCTGAGTTTTTTCAGCAAATTTACAACCCCCTGCGAATTTGTCGACAAATTTACAATCCCCCCTGCGAATTTGTCAAGAAATTCTCAACCTACCCTGAGTATTTTCAGAAAATTTACTATCCCCCTGCGAATTTGTCGAAAAATTCTCAACCCACCCTGATTATTTGCAGCAAATTTACAATCTCCCCTGCGAATTTGTCGACAAATTTACAATCCTCCCTGCGAATTTGTCAAACAAATTTCCAATCTCCCTGTGAATTTGTCAACAAATGGTCAACCTACCCTGAGTATTTTCAGCAAATTTACTATCCCCCTGCGAATTTGTCGAAAAATTCTCAACCTACCCTGATTATTTGCAGCAAATTTACAATCTCCCCTGCGAATTTGTCGACAAATTTCCAAACCCCCTGCGAGAGTATTTGCAGCAACTTTACAATCCCCCCTGCGAATTTGTCGACAAATTTTAACCTACCCTACGAGTATTTATCGGCAAATTTCCAATCCCCCCTGCGAATTTGTCAAGAAATTCTCTACCTATACCCTGACTATTTTTTAAGCAAATTTACAACCCCCTGCGAATTTGTCGACAAATTTACAATCCCCACTTCCAAATTGCAAAACAAATGCTCAATACCTATACCCTGAGTATTTTCAGCAAATTTACTATCCCCCCTGCGAATTTGTCAACAAATTCTCAATCTACCCTGAGTATTTACTGCAAATTTACAACCCCCCTGCGAATTTGACGACAAAAATTCTCAACCCACCTTGAGCATTTACTGCAATTTTACATCACCCCGAGGACCTCTCTAAAAGCTATATGCGAGTAATGGACAGAAGTTCATTCAAAACGCACTCCCGTCTTTTGTTCCCTTTGTTCATGAAAAAAACTGCGAACAGCATGGATCGAATTAA
Organism: Sinentomon sp. SZTP_YWyxl; assembly: GCA_030068105.1. Classification (NCBI taxonomy): domain Eukaryota; kingdom Metazoa; phylum Arthropoda; class Protura; order Sinentomata; family Sinentomidae; genus Sinentomon; species Sinentomon sp. SZTP_YWyxl. The sequence continues at coordinate 15,174 of JASGXE010003633.1, forward strand.
ATCATCCCTCAACAGTTGAAACCAATCTTTGCACCATTTTCCTGAAACAGCACAGATTACTGCGAACATTTGCGTATACCTAACGCACGAATGTACCCATAAATTTGCAATCAGCGACTTCCAACAAGGCCTTTAATTGACCTAGGTACTCCTCAATTGCCATGTCGCAAGTTGAGATGCGTAATGTTAAATAAATAGGGCTCCCATCCAAATTAGCATTGGTGGGCTCTCTCCACCTGTCCCCTGGATCTCACCCCCCAAATTTCCAGAAACATCGAGAAAAGGCAAGAGTTCGTCAGCTCCAAATGCATTTTTGGTTGTGTTGTTTTGGATGGGGTTGTGAAGTTTGGTTGGGTTGGTTGGATTTCGATATGTTGTGTTAGGTTTTGTGTAAGGTTAGGAAAATGTCGGTTGATTAGCTTGGACTGGACTGGCTTTCTTGAGAATGGTCAAGGAAAAAAAGCCTTGCCACAAATTAGAAGCTTATAAAATAAAAACATTATAAAATCTTATGGAGGTGAGATATGGCCCATATTTCGGGGATATAATCTTTAATATGCAATGCCTATGTTCACTTCAGTTATATCGTTTGATCTATAGGAAGGCGAATTATGGTACGTAAATAATCACACCGGGAAACCCTTGTCAAAAGAATAGTTTGTTGGGCTTTTGCAATGTATCCATCGAGGTAAACCTTGCAAAAGCGATGCCGTTCTTTTGTTTCTGCAAAACGTTGTTGCATTTTCAAAACAAAAACTATGAGAAGGACAAAGAAGGTGCTGGGAAAAGGAAATTCAAATGTTACACATAGCACGCGACCACATTTTGCCGGCTGGTTTACTTAAAAATGTTATATTGTACAAGATATGTATAAAATCCGTGACTGAAACTCACATTTGACAATCTTGACTGTTTCTTCATTGTAGCAAATTTTGGCCAAGCAACGTAAAATTATCGATTCAATTTTATTAAACGGCAATCATTGCTCAGAACGCGCAATTTCTTGCTGTGGCGATTCATTAAAAATTATTTGCTAATTTGAAAAACAGCAGCTACGCTACTTGTTCGGCTGTTTTCATTGTACTGATCTATTTTCGGTAAATTGTATGCTTTGTTGGAATAAAAGAACAGAGTTTTGCAGGGTGAAATGCCGAAATGGTGGATTACTCTTCCGTCAGGTAGGCAGTGCAGTGCAAACCAACGTTGAGTGCGAAATGTGTCTTTACCGAGAAATTTGGACAACATTCCAAGACGAACATCGGCGATAGGCAATAATTTTTCGAAGTTTATGCACAAAATGTAAAAACTGTCCAGTGAAATCAGGAAACGGCGCAAAACAATTGTTGGTGATGGCAAAACATATGAACATTTCGAGTGAAGCCAGCAAATGGCAATGCTTTATCAAGTATCGTACAGAGAATTTCAATTGAAATCGTGCAATAACAAAAATTTTCAGAGTCGAGACATTCTCACACGAAACATGAGGCTAGATATGGATGAAAAATAACTTCCAGGATCGGACACAATATCAAAAAAAATTTCAAGCCAATCAAAAATAAAAAGAATTCAACACATTTTCCAAGTTTACACGGAATTGAATTCAAACCTGACACCATGTTTTTCGCACCATTTCTTCTCTTTATTGAGAAGAGTTATGAGTATGCACAATGCCACTCCATACACAAGGACCAGCAAAAAGTGGCGGTATTGTTTTTTATTGGATATACGAACACTATGAACGCATTGGTTGGTCTGGAATGGACTGATGGGGTGACAAATCAGATGGTCTGCAGATATAAATTACGTTTAATTTACCTTTGTAATGAAAGGCGGTAGGTACATTTTAGTCGGCCTGTTTGCCTCGGGCCAGGTGGTAGGCTAAAGAGTAAATAGCTGTAGACGTGAATAGCTTAGACGTGAGGAAATATTATGATCGTCGTCACAAAATGTCACGTTTTCCATCTCGAAATGTGGGTTTTCGACGTTTTGAAGGAATTTGGAATCATGAATCAAGTATTGTCATCATGGCTGCCGCCTTACTATCAAAATCAAAATCAAAATCAAAATCAAAATCAAAATCAAAATCAAAATCAAAATCAAAATCAAAATCAAAATCAAAATCAAAATCAAAATCAAAATCAAAATCAAAATCAAAATCAAAATCAAAATCAAAATCAAAATCAAAATCAAAATCAAAATCAAAATCAAAATCAAAATCAAAATCAAAATCAAAATCAAAATCAAAATCAAAATCAAAATCAAAATCAGATTAACAGCGGCCGAAGCCGAACATCACGCCCGCCCGCTCCACCTCAAGGTTTTAAACAACGCAAAGCATTGGTCATGCATTCCATGCAGTTTTGGCCGTTCCACACGACAATGCATTTCCACACGATTGCTCTCGCACTCTGCGTCTCCTCAGCCTTCACACGCGCAGAGACAAGAGAACCAGAAGCTGGACGTCCTAAGGGGGGAGGGATCGGTCAGCAACCATCCAGCAACACTCTCCTCTCCCTTCCCTTTTTTCTGCCAGCAATCTGCATCCACACGGCAAGCACATGAATGCTCTTGCAGCGGCAAGAGAGCGTCCATCGCAACGCGGCATCCGCGGAGCTGTGAAGAGCGTTGCATCCAGCCACCAACAGGTGACTGTGTCTTTGCTTTGTGCGATTTCCATGACGTGAGAGACAGTGCAGGCGTGCGCTACTTCACATAAAATGCCTGAGAATTTCTGACATTTGACTTGCATGTTGCGATTTTCATGTTTCGTCCATAGGTGTTAGGTCGACCGACAGGTCGACGGGCTTTCGGAGTTTGAATGTGCTTCTGCGTTCAGACGTTCACAGACCATTCTGGATCTAGACACCGAGAACATGCCCACAATCAACATGGTTGTTTGCATTGCGGTGTTCTGTTTGCATGCATGGTTAAGAATTCGTACTTTGCAGATACACGCACATATTGGAAATTAGGTGGGAAAATGTGGGTGCCCATTTGCAGGATATGTGTCAGGCTCGGAGTAATTGAGAAAAGAGCATTGTTTTGATCGAGCCACATGGACACTTTTTTGACAAAATGTGCCTGTTGCCGCGCGCGGACCGGTTTGCGAGCTTCGCATTTCAATTATTCATCAATGCCGATTTTGATGTGATGCATGGTCAATCCTCTGTTTTTGATTTGTGTGGCCTCATATTTGGATCGCTTAAAATGCTTTGTCAGCTTCGCATTTTTGACACTTTTTTATAGATTTAAATCTTGGTGATTTCCGCGAATGTTCCGCCCTATACCCCCACATCGGAAGAGATAACGTTGCATTTTGAAGTGAGTTTTGTGCGTTCATGTTTGATTTTCCTACAAAGCAGCAAATCAGAACAAACATTGGCAACACATCATGAAAATGTGATAGTTTACGAGTGACTCAGACCTGCAATGACCTTCTGGGCGCTTTTGTCCACAATGCGCTAAGCCACGACTGTGAGCGAACTTGTTGCTTTCGTTGTCCGTCATTTCCAGAATGAACCATGCGAAAAGATGCTGAATTGTATCATTGAATTGAATTGAATTGAATTGAATTGAATTTAATAGTACTTTAAGGGTACACCCCATATCGTACACAATAGAACGGACAAAAACAAATCATACGATGCAAAAAAACAATGCACAAAAGGAAATCATAGGCAATGAACACAGAATTAGGCGACAAGAAACCGCAAAGAAATGACATTTATTTACAAACAGAAAAAGTGAGCACAACAGGCTCAGCCAGACAAAACGCCACCTGATAAGCGGCGACGAAGAGTGTCCACCGTCAAGGGGGATGACAGGACGCAGGCAGGAAGAGAATTCCATTCTTTGATAGCTCTTACAAGGAAGGAAAATTTGCCCACATCTTTTTTAAACGACAACTGCCTGGCCTTGAGCGAGTGGTCGTAATGAGCATAGAAGGAAGGGAATTGGATGTGTGACAAAAACTCCCCCCATCCTCCAGAGTTACTGAGAATTTTATAGAAACTCAATACTCGCTGTTCACTCCTCCTCTCAGCAAGGCTTTTCCACCCAAGGCTCCTAATCATTTTAGTAACACTACTCCTCTTTCTATAGTCCCCAACAACAAAACGGGCAGCTTGGCGTTGAATACGCTCAATGGCTCGAACCTGAGCAGAAGTTCGAGGGTCCCATGCACAAGACGCGTATTCTGTGATTGGTCGCACCAAAGACAGATAGGCTAATTCCCTGATCCTACGCGGGCACTTCCTGTAATTTCTCTTCACAAAATAAAGCGCTCTGGAGGACTTCTTTGTAACGGTAGCAACATGAGCAGCCCAGTCAAGATTGCTAGTTAATTTAACCCCCAAATAAACAACTTCCTTACAAGGGGATAGGGTAATTCCTCTCAGCAAATAGTTGAAGGCCTGATCTTTAGCCCTGGATGCAAAGTGGACGAGGGAGCATTTGTGGGCATTTAGATTCATTTTGGAGGAAACACACCATTGCGAAATAGACTCCAAATCCTGCTGCAGGGCAGCGCGATCATCAGCTGAGTCAACCCGCCTGTACACAATACAGTCCGTCGGCAAAAAACCGGATTTTTGAGCTGATCTTCGAGCAAAGGTCGTTTACATAAACTAAGAAGAGTAGAGGTCCGAGTATGCTTCCTTGCGGAACTCCTGAGTTTACTGGGCGTGGTTCTGAAAGATTGCCGTCGACTCTTACAACTTGAGTTCGGCCAGTAAGGTATCCCTGTAGCCAACGCGTAGTAGTGAAATCAAGACCCAAAAAGGCCAGCTTCTCAAGCAGCAAGGAGTGGCTAACAACATCAAAGGCCTTGGCAAAATCAATCAATATGGCATCAATTTTTGATCCGCGGTCCAAAGCCATGGAAATCTCTTGGGTGAAAGCCGTCAGCTGGGTCGTGCAAGAAAACCCCGGACGAAATCCGTGCTGGGCTCTGCTTAAGACATCGGAAGAGTCCAGAAACTCCCGAATGTGCTTAGCCAAAAAGAACTCAAGAATTTTGGAGGACGTATCCAAAAGACTTATTGGCCTGTAGTTAGTAGGGTCCCCCCGTTTTCCCTTCTTAAATACAGGTACAATTACGGACCTTTTCCATTCGGAAGGAATGTCCCCTTCGCTTAGACAAGCTTGAAAAATTAAGTACAGAAATGAAGCAAAAACATTAGGCAACAACTTCAACAAATTTATGCTGATTGAGGCGGGATTTTCCGCAACCTTTGCTTTCATTTGTGTTATTCTTTTGGCAATCATAGCTTCAGTTATAAATGGCCTGCCTGAGGTAAGGTAAAATGGCCCATCAGGCAAATTTGGGGGGCCATCACAAGTAAACACCTTTGCAAAAGTCTCGTTAAGAAGATCAGCTTTCGCACTGGCGTCACTTACAAAGCGGTCACCATCCTCCACAGCAAACGCTGGAATTGGAGCTCTAACTGATTTCCTGCCTTTGTTATAGCGCCAGAATTTATCGAGCCCAACACTGCCCTCTTGCAGTTTTAGAAAAAAAGACTCTAGCGCTTGATATTTCATCTTTGAATATTGCATCAGAGCAGATTAATACTCGAGAAGTGAAGATTGAGAACATTTCCTTCTCTTGAATAAATGGCGCAACCTGCGCTTGTGAACCACCATTCCTCGTGTTTGCCATGGACATTTCGGAGTCCCCGCCATTGTGGACGACCGTATTGGTACATACCTCTCTCTGGCTTCAAGGGCTATTTCACTGAACTTAGACCAAAGCGTATTAACGCTACAATACTGTGAACTTTGCAGTTCTCGAAAGAAGGCTAGATGGGATTGCAAGAAATCTGATAAGTCCTGCAAATCAGCCCTTTTGTATAAGAATGACTTGACCTTCAGTAACTCAACCCTTGGCTTTTTAAAAGAAAGCTGTGTCAACACAAGAGCGTGGTCTGATATGCCTTCCTCGACCTCACAACTGAAAATAATTTCCTTTGGTCTCGCAAGAACCACATCTAAAATATGGTTACCTCGAGTGGGGGTTGCCACAAATTGCTGCAGACCATACTTTTGTGAAAAACACAACGCATTCTTATTCAAGGTGCAGCCATTAGCAGGATTTGCCCGAACGACATTTTTATCCCAATCAATATCGGGCAGATTCATGTCCCCCATCACAAGCAGTGGAATATCCACTCTGTCGAGCAATCTGGCATCATTTAGGCACACATCAATGGCATTAAAATATTCAAGATCAGCTGAAGGCGGTCGGTATAAAACAAGTACAAAAACACAAAAATGCGGTTTGACATTCCAAATTTTACAAAGAAAAAACTCATGAATAGGATCACTATAGATTAGTGCGCTGGAAAGGCTCCGACTTACACAGAGGAAAACGCCTCCACCTCTCCCCCTCCACCTCTTACCCTTCCACCTTGTGAACCATTCTCCTCACTGACACGGTCGCGGCGATAAACAACATAGGAAGGGGGGAAAAACTCAGCATCACTCATGCTTGGCGAAAGCCACGACTCAGATCCGACCACCAGCTGTGATTTATGGAGCTCCAGGAGGGAGGCAAACTGGAGTGACTTATTTTTTAAGCTTCGAAAATTGCTCATCAAGATATTTATTGCACTGGAGCCATGCAATTTCTTGCTGCAGTCACTCTTTTTCCGGGAACCTTCCTCACTTTGCATCTTTTGTTCACTTCCGGGTCCCTGACGCACCCTGCAGAATGATGCCTGCGGTCGCATCCTCAGGCATGCTGTCCCCGGTGGCATTGTGCAGTCCCAAAGTCAAACAAGATTAGAAGGTTCGCTTCCAGGGAAGCCATGGTTTTGGCTTTTGCAGTGCAGTAACTTTAGAAGTGATTTCCAGCACAATTGTAAAAACTGCAAAACCAGAAAGTTTGGCAAAATGATCAAATTAAAAGTGCCATGTGTGGAAGATATGGAGATAAGTGGTGATGAGTAATTCGTGTCAAATTTGGTGCGATGAACACGATTAGCAATTTCGGGTGATGATTGGGTTTCTTTAATATCTGTTGGATGTTTTCAAGCAAAACAGTCTGTCATCAGAGCTGCAGTTTCTGTTCTGTCTGTTCTTTGCACCCAAACTGTCACATGACAGGGTTCTGAGAGAGAATCTTTGGGGATTCAAATTTCCTGGGAAGTAGAAGAAACTATAGAGAACGACGTCTGTTGGGAAATATCCAAAAAATGATTGCAATGTATTCAAGGATAACAAAAATACACGCGTGTGCTGCGAAATTTTCCTACATTCACATGAAGCGCAGTGGGCATAACACGAGGTAATGATTTGCGGATTAGGCGCAGTTTTTCAGTTTTTGCAGATAGGGGTACCCTTGTAAAAAGGTCAGGTGTAACCTTGGCCGAAGGCTAGGGGGTAACCTATACCCTCTTGAGCGGTTGCAGTGATGATAAGTAACATAGATGTCCGTGAAGTTGGCCCCCCCGTTCCCGCCCCCCCGGAATCGGACCCCGGGGTTCGTTAATGCTACGTTACTGCTGTTTACTGCCCGAATTTCAGCGTTACTGCTGCAACGGGGGCCGAGATATTCACCCCTTTCACGGGGGGCCAACTTCACTGTGAAGTTGGCCCCCCCGTTTGGTAAAAAATTTGACCCCCCGGATTTCGACTCTCGCATTCGTTAATGCTACGTTACTGCTGTTTACTGCCAGAATTTCAGCGTTACTGCTGCAACGGGGCCCGAGATATTCGCCCCTTTTTCGGGGGGGCCAACTTCACTGTGAAGTTGGCCCCCCCCCGGTTGGGAAAAAATTAGCCCCCCGGACTTTGACCCTGGCATTCGTTAATGCTACGTTACTGCTGTTTACTGCCCGAATTTGGCCGTTACTGCTACAACGGGGGCTGAGATATGCGCCCCTTTAGGGGGGACAACCCCCCACAAAAGGGGCAAATATCTCAGGCCCCGTTGCAGCAGTAACGTTCAAATTCGGGCAATAAACAGCAGTAACGTAGCAGTAACGGATGCCGTGGTTGAAATCCGGGGGGCACATTTTTTTACCAAACGGGGGGGCCAACTTCACATGGGGCGGCCCCTCGAAAAAGTGTGAAGTTGGCCCCCCCCGGTTTGTAAGAAATTAGCCCCCCGGACTTTGACCCTTGCATTCGTTAATGCTACGTTACTGCTGTTTACTGCCCGAATTTGGCCGTTACTGCTGCAACGGGGGCTGAGTTGTCCGCCCCTTTAGGGGGGACAATCCCCCATATAAGGGGCAAATATCTCAGACCCATTGCAGCAGTAACGGTCAAATTCGGGCAGTAAACAGCAGCAACGTAGCATTACCGAATGCAAGGGTCAAAGTCCGGGGGGGCTAATTTCTTACAAACCGGGGGGGGCCAACTTCACACTTTTTCGTGGGGCCGCCCCATGTGAAGTTGGCCCCCCCGTTTGGTAAAAAAATGTGCCCCCCGGATTTCAACCACGGCATCCGTTACTGCTACGTTACTGCTGTTTATTGCCCGAATTCTAACGTTACTGCTGCAACGGGGCCTGAGATATTTGCCCCTTTTGTGGGGGGTTGTCCCCCCTTAAGGGGCGCATATCTCAGCCCCCGTTGTAGCAGTAACGGCCAAATTCGGGCAGTAAACAGCAGTAACGTAGCATTAACGAATGCCAGGGTCAAAGTCCGGGGGGGCTAATTTTTTCCCAACCGGGGGGGGCCAACTTCACAGTGAAGTTGGCCCCCCCGTGAAAGGGTTGAATATCTCGGCCCCCGTTGCAGCAGTAACGCTGAAATTCGGGCAGTAAACAGCAGTAACGTAGCATTAACGAATGCGAGAGTCGAAATCCGGGGGTCAAATTTTTTACCAACCGGGGGGCCAACTTCACAGTGAAGTTGGCCCCCCCGTGAAAGGGGTGAATATCTCGGCCCCCGTTGCAGCAGTAACGCTGAAATTCGGGCAGTAAACAGCAGTAACGTAGCATTAACGAACCCCGGGGTCCGATTCCGGGGGGGCGGGAACGGGGGGGCCAACTTCACGGACATGTAACATAGGTACGTGAACGGCTGTTTCCCTGATTTCCACTCACACCCATCAGCGCTTCAACACAGCAGTCAATTTAGCATATGGATGAACGCTTCTCAGCAATGAAAAAGGAACAGCGTTGTGAATAGAAATTTTAAAGTTTCACAACACTAATATACCCATCGAATTGGCTGCTGATTTGAAGCTGAGTGTGAATGCAAAGGGAAAGTCTGGCTGATGGTAAAGGTATGCAATCAGGGGCAGAATTTCGGAAGCTTTGATTCAATTCACAAAGCGAATTAACGTTGCCATGGAAACCGTTTAATTTGTTTGGCGACTGACGGATGATGTGAAAAGATGCCAGAAGAAAACCGAAATGAGCTGTCGAATTGCTTCCACATTTTGAAGAGTTGCAACCATTTTCCGTGATCGTCTTTTTATTTTTCGCAATGATGAGTTGCAAGATGATGAAAACGCTTAAATATGCGCTTTATCCATCCGCAAATGGATGAATTCGGCAGCTTTGAAGAAGGCAGTGAAGGATATAAGTAGGTTGGAGAGGCAGTGATTGCATAGAATAAAATGTTTACATTTTTAAACCGACGGAACAGAAAAAACCAATCAGAGATTTCATAAACAACAGAAAAAACTCAATTTGGTTCAATTTTTGATCATTGTCCGAGTTACTATCTTGCAAAGCGCAAAGTCTATATAAAACTGTACAATCGTATAGAATAAAATTTTCACATTTCTTCACGGATCGCAGAGAAAAATGAATCAGCTCTTCGTTTCCATAAATGATAGAAAAATTCCAAATTTGGGCTAAATCCATTGAAAATATTTTGAGTTATCGATTTGCAACGAAAAGCGACTATTAAAACAGGGCTTGTGTTTTCAGTTTCCGGGTAAAAATAACATTTTGTCTTAGCAGACGACGCATTCGCGTCTGCAAAAGACAAAACAACAATGCACTTGCGCAACATCGGACGCCCCACGACTGGAATTGATGCTTTGTTCAAAAATGAAACCCGAGTGGCAGCCGATAGCAGATTTATGGTTCGAAAAACGTTCTGCCGGCTGTGAGTTGTCGCATTTGCTGCCCTCACTGAAGAAACGTTTTCCTCGGGAGCAAGAAAGATTTACAATATCAGTGACAGGTTTGGCACTTTTCTCACAGTCAAAGTTAACAATGCCACCTGCATTTGGAGAGTGGAGGGCAGAAAATGAAGCAGCATCTGTCTGCGCAGCAGGGCACAAAAGAAAAGGACACAAATTTAAGCCAGAAATATTCAGAATAGAGCAATTATCCGCTGACAAATGGCTCCAAACCCCCCACTGACTGCCCTATGCAAAAATTAACAGCTACTTCGAAAGACGGGCTGCAAATTGAACCAGCAGAAGTCAATACTGAACCACGTGCAGTAGCGCGGTGTCCCAAAAGGAATTGGCTCGAAGACGTAGCTGTAGCGAACATGGGACAAAGAACACTATTTGGCAAATAGATAGGCCAACCAAAGCAAAAATAAAAACAGGATAGTTCACCAAAATCGCAAAAGTCGCAACGCAACATGTCAACAGGTGAGTCGTTTTGCTAGAAGTTCCTGATTGGCGAGGAAGAGTCATGAAGGGAGTCATCCAGAAACTCGGCAAAGCTGGCGACTCCTGACCTGCTAAGATGGATTCCATCGTATCCCAGCCAGGAGCGATGGAAGTCTACGTTGAAATCGCAGAACACCAGGCCAAGATTGGATGCAAAACGTGAAAGAACAGCGTTGATCTGTTCAAATAAAGAACTTGGGAACTCCCGGCGCACAAGGATTCCACTGATAACGATTGTGGCTTTCGGCACAGCCGAATGTAGGAAACTCACAAGGCTGAACATTTCGCAGAGGAGGTCAAGCGGCGACTGACCTCTAGAGATGTTGTTGCTTCCAAGATGCACAAGAAAGGTATCCTTTAACTCCAAGAACCGTGAGAAAACGCGGTCCTTCAGCGCCACGGCGGCTTCATTTATCGAGGCACCTGGAAAACTTAGCACAGACACACCAGGTGGGCCTAAGTGCTGGCTGACATGGCGAGTGATTGAGTCACCAATCACCAGAATCCTGTCCGAGGGCACTCCGTGCAGCTGGTGATAGCGTGGGCCGCTGCTTTTGGGACCGCCTCTCGACGTACTGAATCCGAACCCAGATTCAGCTCTTGGTGAGGTGAATTCAGGGGCCAAGGGCTCCCGAGGCCTCTTTGCAGTCGATTTGCGAACTGAGAGGGAGCCAGGCTGGCTCACTGAACGATGCTCACCGTGAACATTCGATGCTGACTTGCTTGAATTGCCTGATTGGACTGGCCGATGCAAATCTGAATCCATCAATCTTGCAGCCGGAGGAGTTGAATCGAAATCATGACCAGTATTAATCCCAACTAGTGGGGCTTCGCCCCACTGCGGCCTTCGGCCGCAACCGTGTTTCGGCGCCGCGTGTTCAGTTGGTCCCTCCAGCCACTGGAAGCTGCGCTTTGTCTCGTGTGTTCTTCGAGTCGGTGTTCAGTTGTTTGGAGATTGGACATTCCAGAGGCAGAAGTTCAATGAATGGCTGATTTCCCTCCCATTTTCTGATGCTGGTTTTGGTTTTGACAACCAAAAAACGCTTTCTTTCATTCGACAACGGTGGGCCTGCAGCTCTTGGAGGGAGTTGCTCACCAATTACAGGCTTGCAACTGTCATGCATTGTCCAACTGCGACTCAGCTTGGATTTGTCCTTGCCGGAAATGCATGGCTGGTTTCCCTCCCTCCTCCCTTATTTTCATGCTGGATTTAGAACTATTTTATCTGCCGTCCATATCACTTTTCCATTTTTCTCTCCTGATCTTGAAGTCATTCAATGGTTTGGCATTTTCTTGTTCTTGGACAAAGAAGTTCCTGAATTTATCCGACTTCTCTTGGCCACGTTCAACTTGTAGTTCATTTCTGTGGTCCCGTCATTTGTTCAAAATGTGAGTTCCTTTACTTTCTTCAGTCTTCTCTGCTGTTGTGGCCATGCTCATGTGATTACTCCATTTCAATTGTTGTGTCGGTCTTTTTCCAAACCTGATCATTTGTTAAAAAATGTGAGTTTTTCACTTTCAGTCTTCTCTGCTGTTGTGGCCGCATGTTGATATTGTTTTAATGATTTGACATTTTTCCATTCCGACCTTGTTCAAAATGTGAGTTGCCTCGCTTTCTTTGGTGATGTGGTAAATTGCAATGGTATGGCCTTTTTCCATTGGTAACCATCTATTAAAAACACTCTCCTGTGGCTGTTGTTGGGGGCATTATTTGAACCGTGTTCTGATATCGACTCAGTGGCAGTGCAAAAAGCTAGCTTTATCGCATTGGGTCGAATGTGGCAGGCTGTTCACGGTGGTTGTTCATTAGCAGGTTTTTCTGGAGTTTCTTGGTGTGTGGGTGTTTCAAATGACACTAATGCTTCCTTCCATACAATGTTTGGTATGCTTTTTGCGCAGTCTTTTAGTTGGATTTTAATGTTATTTGGATTGGTGCAGCGAGACAGTGCAACGTAAAGTTGCCCGTGTGAAAATATTGGTCTGTTGATGTATAAGCCGACAGTATCGAAGCTCTGTCCTTGCGACTTGTTGATCGTCATCGCGAAAGCAAGTCTTATCGGAAATTGCCGACGATGGAGAACAAATGGCAAGTTGCTGGTTTCTCCCGTGTCCAATTTAATCCGGGGTATGAAAATAACGTTGCCTGTTTTTGTTCCTGTGATAATTTTTGCGGCGATATTGTTGTTGTGCAATTGTTCGATACACAGTCTGGTTCCGTTGCAGAGGCCGTTTGAAATACTCAGGTTTCTGAGAAGCATAACGATAGCTCCTCGTTTCAAGTTGAGTCTATGTGGAGGCAAGCCGGGTATGTTTATGGAGTTGAGGTATTCAATTGGATATTCTAATTGCACATCTTCGTCTGTTTGATCAACGCCTCTGTGTGTCGCGTAGTCTATGCTGTAATAAGTTCTTATCTCTTCCTGCATTCGCCTCAGGACCATTTCATTTATGTTGTTTACGTCTTGATTGTGAGGTGCTAAAATTACTTGCCTTTGTAAATCTGCAGTTGATGTGATTACTGTGCCGAACACGGCGCTGCAGGCGTCTTCCGTTCTCCATGAGTCAGGGATGTGGAAATCTTGCACCGTGCCGTTTCCAATTGTTAACAAAAAATGAGCGTGATTGGCATCCTTTGACCGGAGGTTTGTTTTTAGTGTCAGATATTCGAAATGATTCCACAGATGTGTTGATAAAATGATTTCCTGAACTATAGTGGTGCGGTGTCCGTTTTTGACAACAGGCAATACCTGCCTAAAATCTCCTCCGAGAATTATGAGTTTACCTCCGAAAGAACTTGTGTCTCGAGTGACGTCTTGAAGTGTTCTGTTAACCATTTCAAGAGCTTTTTTGGGGATCATGGATGCTTCATCCCAAATGATAACATCTCTTTCTCTGAGTCTTCTTTTGTCGGCGTCTGTGGGAAGAAAGCAGGTTTGGCGGGAGTCCAAATTCAACGGCAAACAGAAAGCTTTATGGGCTGTCATGCCACCTGGCAGAAGGATAGATGCGATGCCTGTCCATGATACACACAGCACATCTTTTCCGAGGCCCTTCAGTGTGTATGTCAGTGCATTGTAAAGAAATGTTTTTCCGCTTCCTCCGGGACCATCGATGAAAAAGCACCTTCGTGGGCTTCGTTTTGATTGAGAATTTAGAAGTGCATTTTCAATTATGATTTCGAAAGCTTTCAACTGGTCGATGTTTAGCTGCGATTTCAATTTGTCTCCATGTTCCATGCATTTCTTTTGCAAAGCGTGTTTCGTTTCGTAGTCGGTCTCCCATTGTCTTTGTTGCGGTGTTGGCAAGTCAAAGTCGGCGAGCGTGCATTTTTCACCTGTTAAAATGTCATTAATTTCGTGCAAAGCTTTGTCGTGGTCGTTGCAACCTTCGACAAAGTGCATCCTGAATTTGTCCCATATCTGTCGTGCGTTGGCCGGCATTTCCCCGATCAGAAACCAGGCAAAAAATTGGCGCAATTGTGTTGGCATCATTATTTCGCATGCTTCTTCGAACAATTTGAATATTTCTTCTGAACTTTCCACCAACCCCATTGCGACTGCAGTCTCCCGGTAAGTGCTGTATTTTGTTCCCTGAAATATTTTCAAATCATCGAAATGTGTTGCACCCGCAACTCTGTTTAGGATTAATTTCATGTGGAAGCGTTCGATGTCTTTTGGAGAAACGTTGTTTACCCTTCCGACAATTTTGCAAAATTTCGTTCGTTGTTTCCATGTTTTTGTTTTGGTCTCGAAAACATAATGCTCTGGGATATTTCTGTAGAGTATTGTGTTTGCACGTGGATCGAGTTGGTTCAACAGAAACCAAGCCGTCAAAGTTGTTTGCTGCTTTTTTGGGTTTTCCAAAACTTCGTTCTCTTTGCCCTCTTGAAAAGTGACAAATTGAAGGTTCTCAGTGTGTACAGCCAAACGATAAACAGCATGAGATCTGCCTGACATGGGAAGTTCTTCGATTCGCCACGCAGCCTCAATCGGGCTGAGGTAGCGGCTGTCTATGTATTCTTTGATTTCGTCTGTTCCTTTTGTGCCCATTTCAGCTTCGATTTGCATTCGTGCCCTGTCATGTCCTTTGTGTATGTATTTGTATAAGTATTTCGTGCTGAGAATTGACGTGCAATATTCTATGTTAATGTGGCAATCGTATTTTGAGAGTAGGTAGGGACTGTAAGGCACGACCATGCTGTTGTCCACCGATTCTCCAGTTCTACCATACTGCAAACCCATGCCTCGATTGTCTCGCCTCTTATATTTGGGGTATCCGTTTTTTTCAAATTCAGTTTGATTTGTAAAGGGTTTTGGAAATTTTTTGGTGCACCTTCCGTTATCATTGAGACATGGAGAGTGCTGCGAATGCGGTCCATGCAGCATATGTTTCATGACTTTTGCGTGCAGCATTGGTTTTTATACAGTATGCGCGATCTTATCGGCGAACATAGCCGAGCATATCAGACTTGATTCGTTTTGATTTTGCATGTTTTTTTCACTTTTTTTCGCAATCCGGGTCAATGGCAAGACCACAGTGGAATTTACGAGGTGTCGAAAACGTACATGGTGCAACAAAACTCGAAATCGCATTGCGATTGTGTTTCGCCGAGCTCTGCTCATTCGATGAAAAAATCGCTGCATGCTTGAAATGCAACGCCAAACAAGAGCATTCAAAAGAAATGCGATGTTTCAATGGAAGGAATGAGCGCTGGTTGCAAAAATCGCTTCAAATTATGTGGATTTAATGATCAACACCTTTTTTTTTGTTTGAAATTCGAAACGTCTGCAAGCAATTGCAGTGACTCATTTTCACTGTGACTGGGCCAAGAAGCCATAAACATGCAAATTCCGATACGATCAAAAAGGAAGAACCTGAAACGCTCCAAAATTTTGCCCAGAGATCGAAACCTGTCGAACCGACCTATCAAGGGACCCCCGCTAACCTGGCGTTAATTCCGACCCGAGCCTCAATGTGATCCGACCCCTTCTTCGCCCCATGGAAGGCTCCAAAAGATCAATTTCCGACAATGGCCGCAGCACCAACCTCACTCATTGCGACCCAGAATTCAGTGACCAATGCCAAAAAGTTCCACAAATGACACAGATTTTTTTTACAAAAACAACTTCCGTTGTCATCGTGTTTGAACTTCTGCATCCATGCATTTTCTGGCAGCGAAAGGGCAATTTCTCGCAAGATGACCAGGAATAAAAAAACAACGCAAAATTTCAGTCTTTGGTAACAAAAAAGGTGGGAAAACTGTTTTTCAGGTTCAGAATTTTTTTTGGACCCTTTCAAGCAGTGAGGCAAGGGGCGCTTGGAAGTCTTCCATGCCGCACACTATTATTGATTCAGAACCAGTTGAAATTGACACCCACAACAAGAACTTCGCCCATCATTTCAATTCAACCCCTTTTCTATGTTTTGCCAGTTAGCTTTCGGGGTGTGCAATGAAATGCAATAAATTGTTTTGTTCAGCAAAATCACTAGATCACAACGGCCTATTTCATTACGTTCAAGTGAGGCGCCCAGCCCTTTTCACTTTCCAGCTGACTTGAGTCAATTCGCGGCTCGAGCAAAACCCAGAATGCCAACTCCAACCTTTCCAAAACATAACAACACGTTGTTCCTCCATCGTCCACATGTTTTCAGGTATTCCAAAGTCCAACCTTCTGTGTTCATGTTGAGTGAGAGTCATCTGGGGTCAATAGGTCTTTTTCTTGTTGCACCAGGAAGAATAAATTCTCTTAAACTTGGAGCAGATAATCACGAAAGCCGAAAAAGACTTCCTTGGCCAGGGCCAAGGAAGTCTTTTTTGACATTTTGGCCAGGGCCGAGGAGGACCTTTCGTTTGGCCGTTCCGTGCAAAGGTCTGAACCTCCAAGTAGGTGCTCTGCAGGTGCAGCGCGCGAAGGCAAGCCCCAGCGTAGGTCCCTTCACAAACATGCTGCAATAGCGCCAGCAGGTTTGCCTTTTCGACAAACTTCCGGTATTCCAACTCTCGACCTACCGAGCACCCTGCATGCTCTTTCAAAGCAATTTTTTTTCTTATAATGATTATTTGTCGATATTTATTAAAACAAACAATATCGTCGAAGAAAAGGCAGCAGATTCGCCTTTTCGCGAAATCGCTGCGGCGATGACCTGTCGCCAATGTTCGGAGATAATAGCGCTTATACTGTATTTTGGTCAGGAATTTCTGCGCAAATGATGTTGTCTATTTGTTGAGGTGTGAGGATCTTATCTGATGGTTTCAGAATGCACAACAGGTGCGCATGAGGCAACCCACGCTTTTGAAATTCTATCGTGTACACGTATGCGATTACTTCTCCGAAAGTCTTCTTTTTTACGACATCATCAAGCAAGCTCTGGAATTTCAAGTGGAAGAGTCTGGCAGTAATATTAGGAATGTCGGTGCAGGTGCTGCCTTTCGGGAAGGTGGCAAGAATTTTGGTAATCTCTGGCCATTTGGGATTGAAAGTCATGGTTATAAATAAGTCTGGACGGCCCGCCTTTCGGACTATTGACATGGCATCCTGGTACAATTGCTGCATATGTCGCGGTCCTCCAATGAAAGTGGAGGGCAAAACAAATATATTTCCAAGCCTTTCTCTGGTGAGCATATCTCGGTTGTTGAGGGCACTTCTGGTGACGTGTTCCATCAAGCCTTGATAACATTCGATCCGCAATTCCTTTTGGTTTCTGCGCAAAAATTCTAGTCTACTGCTTTCAATCATGATATAAGCGTGTATCACGTATTGCTGTGTCAATCTTCCGCATTTGAGAATGGGGTCGAAGTGAGGAGCATCTGGTCTGTACGCTAATCTATGTGAATAATACTGGAGAACCGACATACGCC
>JASGXE010003634.1:0-28839 GCA_030068105.1 Sinentomon sp. SZTP_YWyxl
TTTTTCCAGCACTCCAGCTAGCGTTCGCATTGCTGTGGCCCACAGCATTGGGTTTTTTTAAAAAGGAGGGGCTCCGCTTCGGCAACAGGCTAGCAGGCCTTGGCTCGGTTTATATCCCGCGTTCAGGTACCGGTTTTACACCCGAGCTTTGCTCGATTTTTCCCGGCTGTGCCGGTTTTAAACCTGCCTTCTCGGCAGTTTTTGACCTGTCCCCTTTGAGGCAGTTTTAAAATCCCGGTCCCACAGGCTGCACCCGGGCATCAAGAGCCATCATGCACGGTCTCCGCAGAAGCCTCTCCTATGCTCGGCTGCCTTGACTGGTAAGCTACGAGCATATTTTAACGAGCTTTCTAATGCGAGGATCACTGCCTTGACCACACAGGGCCCAAACACAGACCAACCTCACATACGGAAAAAAGGGAAAAAGTGTGATGCAAATTGCAAAAAACATGGCAATTTTTTGTACCGCCGGCAAAGTGCCGGGCGACAGCGCGGAGTTGCCTGCAATCTCACACCGTATCAGGTGCATTTGTCAGGTGCATTTGTCAGCCTGAAGTGCTTATGTGCTAAGATGGGCAAAGATTAATAATTGAGATGTGGGGAGACTGAATTGTGGGGAGACTGAGATGTGGGGAGACTGAATGCTTTGTTTTGGCCAACATACTTTACTTTATTTTATTTAAGCAACTGAACAACTAACTACAACAGCTTACCATCTTCCTTTTCGTCACGACTTCCTCCTCCTCTGCTGCTGCTACTGTGGTGGTGGTGGCTGGATCCAGAACTGCTTCGGTGACCTCCCCCTCCCCCTCCCTCGTAAAATGCACCACGATGGCTGCCATGCGTTGACCTTCCATTGTAATCATTGTAAGGTCTGCAACGAAAACGAAATGCATGCAAGACAATGTTTCCGAAAAACATTTCGCCAAAATTCTGGAAGATGTTCCTGATGGCAAAACAAATAGAAATTGAAATAATTTGCTCCGGGGCCCCATTCCCATGCAATGCCCCACAAAGTCCCCAAAAAAGGAGCCATTTGGGGTATTCATGGAGAAGGCAAGATTTCACCATAGAGCGTTGATATTTTCAAAACAGGTAAAACGGAATAAGCGAAATATTAAATGCTCGATGCAAAATACCCTCCGCGCCTCCACCTCCACACAGTGCCCCCCACACAAAATCCAAAGAAGCCCAAATTGTGGTTGTCTTGGGATAACTAAGTGATTAAGTTGGTGGGTCGCCGCACTAAAGCCATTTTCGAGGAGAGATTCGTAAAAGTAAGCTTAACAAAAATGTTCAGTGAAAAAATGTGATCCGACGCCCTATTTCCAGGCAATAGCCGCCCAAAAACCGGTGAAAAAAGTCTCCTTTTAAAATGGTTCTGACAGTTACGGGTTAAAGAGATCGCCATAGGCGGGGTGGAAACTTGGAGAACTTGAGGCAGAAGGAAACTCACTTGACGATTTATTCTCCAATTTAGGACAGCGGAGCCGACGCTTCGGAGGCATCCCACTCTCCGTTGACGATCGTCAAGTGAGTTTCCTTCAGTTACGGGTCACCATGGTTAAATGGTAGGTAATTGGTTTAAAGTTTTACAGCATAAAATTTCACTCGATCTTACATTTCCTGAGAAGTCAGTCGGCCGCAATAATTTCTCAAGTGGAATACGTGTTTTTGAACCTATGGCAAGCAATATTGGAACTTAACGAGTCAAAATTTGTGGGAAAACTTGGAAAACAAAACATCAATGTGACATAATCTTCATCCAACGGTGACCCGTTGGATGAAGATTTTGGGGTATGTATGGTCCATGGGACAACATGATGGCTAGTGACGGAAGCAAAACCATATTGGCCTGGTGAGGGTCTTTTTTTCAGATCGCAGTCTGTTATGTTCGAATTGAAAAGAATACAATTTGGTATGGAGGCAGAAAAAAAGAACAATAGAAGAAAAACAACAGAAAACGGAGATGAGAAACAAAAAAAAAAAAACGAAAATGTAAAAAGCTGAGAAGAGACAATGGAGGTGATCGTACTGAGGACCAGTTGCACTGTCAATCGACTGCAGCATTTACACGACATTCGAATGCTTTTTTTACATGGTTAAATTGTAGTGTGCATTTATTTACTAATGATTGTGTTGTTTCAAGTGAAATCCAATCTCCAGCAGATTGTTTTGAACACAAATGCAATTTGAATAAAAGTGGTGGGTGAGGCAGAATTGTGACACGTTTTGTGTTCTTCGTTTTTGTCATCTGTGATCCATGTGATCTCTGGTGCCATGCTACACATTACACCGATAAGTGTTGTGGGCATCACCTTGACAAGTAAGCTCAGTCAGAAACCCCACGTTGATGGAGTTATCAGAAAGGCAAATACAGCACTCTGTGCTTTGTTAAGAGAATCTTTGGTCAAGCAAGGCACGACATTCGTCAAAAGTACAATTGCACTGGTGCAGTCTTTTAGGTTAAACTCAGTTCACAAAAGACAGCCATGCTCTGAACCTCCCTTCTCGCCATCCCGCATACTGTTCTGCACCGGACATTTACCAAGCATATTAAATTGTATTGGATTGTATTGATCCACTTCCCTTTGTCCAAATCAAGTTCTCTCTTACCTCTGCCAGTGGTAAAACGTTGCCCACACTTAAAACCATATGCCAAATGTATACAAAATTGGCCAGCCGATACGTCCAATGTAAAAATTTTGGCCAATTTTTCTTTCAGGTCGTAGTGAATCTGCTGACGTTTTTCATAGACCATGCGCCTCATGGGACCGTGTGGCCTCCATCACATCACCACTGTCTCTCACCCACAATGTGAATCAGAATAACCCATGTTCGTTAATGCTCGAACTTGGATTAAAGCCCATGTTCGCTAATGCCTTCTATCTTTGTTTGTGTAGATAGCCTTGTTGCGACATATTTGTATGCATAATCATGGTCGTTCTTCCCTTTTGTAATTGTTTATTTGCTGCATAATTGACCATCTTTGTGTTGTAAATATTGAAAGGAGGTGACTCCTACAAATTCAATTCCTGAACTCTCGTCCTTGCAAATTAAGGTCTTTGATTTGATTTGAATTCAATTCAACCATGCTACAAATCCATCTCTTCCAAGTACAGAGCAGCACCATACATTGGTGCTCATATGGAGAGAACATGGCAGTTGGTACATTGGTAGTAGATACATGGTGCTAACGTGGACATTGATGCTCATATGGACAGACTGCACTCTGGGATTCGTAAGGCAGGGTTCCTTGCCACTGGGGGGAGGGATAAATGGCCACTGCAGGGGAGGGTTGGCCAAGAACGCCACCTGCAGGATCTGGTATGCAACCGCAGAGGGATAGATGACAATGTGCAGTACCCATGTCAGAGGATCTGGTGGAGAGAATACCCCAAAAGCTGAAGGCTTTTTGACAAAATGGAGGTCTCGCAAGTGGAACTGTGCAATGTTTTTTTACACTCAATTTTCCCACTCGTAAACGGTTGGTGACCTCCTACATTTGTTTTGTTTTGTTGCGGATGAGATAGAAGGTACCTTACAAAAAATTGATATGTGAAACAGAGCAGGCTAAATTTTTTTCTAAATGTAGGTACAAATCTTTTTGGGTAATTTCTCCACCATCTGCAGGAAGAAAGGCTCAAAAGAAGCAAAATGTAGACAAGGTTTGACTTGTGAGTGGGTTGCATGACAAAAAAAAATTCTGGATCTGATAAACTGAAGCATCCAGCAGAGTGCTCTGGTCTGTCGAGGCCATGTCACACGCTTCTTGTGTTTGGTCCGAATATAAGGTGGGTAGGAAATAAATGAGTGCCATGCCTAAGAAATGGCATCCTGGACATGGAAACGCAGCTGCTGTTATTACACTTCCCGTCAATCAACCCGGCATTCCAGCGGCAAACACGTCAACAGTGTCTCTGAATCTGCAGAATGTAGTTTTGTTTGACCGAATGTTTTACACAAGATCTTGCACCTTGCACAAGGTAGAATGGCCTCAATACAACACGAATGACAATCAGCATATCATGAATAAAATTCAAGTCCAGTCTATTGCATAGGTGGGTACCATTTTATGCAAGGTTGGAATGAAATTCTTTTGCACAATCTGGCTAAACTGTGACAAATGTCCATTGACAATGAAAGAAGATAGTTCATTCAAGATTTGAAAATTCTACCAAGCCCACTTTTCGGAGGGGGGGTAGGCTGCCATGCAAACAAAGACCTGGATTGAAAAATGATGAAAGTCCTTCATGAGGAGAGACGAAGGAAGAAATTCAGCAAAAGGATAAGTTGTTGAGATTTTCACACCACACTCCGTACAATGGGTCAGCCCATCAGGAGTGGAGCAAGAGGTTTGGTTTCTCAAAAGCTCTGGAACAAAAACGAAGGGGGTGGACATGCCGCACAGCACAGGGGCTGGTGACAGAAAAAAGAAAGAAAAGAAGTTCGAAGAGATTAAGCAAAGAGATTAAGCAGAGAGATTAAGCAGAGAGAGAGAGAGAGTGCTAAACTAACCTTCTGCTTCCCCGATTGGAATAATCCCTTGAATCAAGACGTTTTTCCCTTTCTCTCCTTTCTGCTTCTTTCTCTTTCTCACGCTGTTCCAGCTTTTTCTTTCTCTCATTCTGGCAATCAACGAAGACAGAAAACAAAAAAAAAAGAGAAAAGAAAAGAAAACATAAGAGATAAGAAGCGTAAAGAGGACAATAAAATATCACTCTGCCACAGTCACATTTTCATTTGATCTGAGTGATCTGACTCATACAATGCTCCATCCGTGTAGGAAGTAAGTTAACGGCTCATTAACGACGATCCTGTCAGTTTTGCATCAGATTTGTTTCGGTAGTCTGTCCAAAACGATTGTAACTTGCAACAATTATTTAAATTAAAACCAATTTATTGAAAGGAGGTGACTCCTAAAATATACCATTTCAATTCAATTCAATTCAATTCAACAATGTGCAAAGTTGAATACTGGAGTAATGGCCACAGCCCATTGTTGCAAGTTACAATCCGTTTTGGACAGACGAACTAGATTAATTCTGATGCAAAAAACCTGTACATTCTGATGTGGCTTTACAAAATCAATGACAGAACCAAAGCAAGCCAAACCAAATCAAACCAAACCATGCCATTATCTTATTATCTTGAGCTTTGTGATGAGCAACAGATAAAAATGTCGGCTGTGATCATACATGGTTGTCACTGTTTTTGAAAAATTGAAATTTCCCGAGTTTTTCAGGATTGTCAGCTTTTTTCAGGATTCATTTGTGGACATTTCATTTCCTCATTTTGCAGAAAAATGACCTGTCAAACCAAAGAGTGGAAAAGCAACAAGATAACAATATTTCAATTCTCCATGGGAATTCCGCATGGGTCTATTTGTGCCCCCCTCAACTCCATCCTTCCCGACACTTACTCCTTAAGGTGCAGTTCCATTATGTCATTTTGACGTCACTTTTGACGTCTCCTTGTCATTAAATGGCAGCGTGTTATCAATTTTAGTTGTCACAACAATGAAAACAAATATGACCCTTTTTCATCGCCATTTTACTTGGATGACACAGTGACAAAGCCGACTCTGTGTCATTGATAAAGGCCACTATGATACACACAGCATAGAGCGAAACTAGCATTGTGAGACGGTTGAGCACGACATACCGTTTTTCAAGGATAACGCACTGGGCCTGCAAACTTACGAGGAAGCCAGTCATTTAATGACATATGAATAAAAAATGATGTCAAAAATGACATAATGGTGCTGCACCTTTAGCCACACCAGAAACTTGAATGTGCATAATTGTTTGTTGTTTTCATGCACTTTTTAAAACCATCATTGGAGTGGTGGGGTGGAGTGCACCATCTAATGATCGTTTAGTACAATGGCAACAACAACTATTGCTTCCAACTATGGCATAGGTACGTAGGTCATCCCAGAGTATTTTGCAACTGCTTTTTTATTTTGACAAAAAGAAAGGAATCTAACCTGCAACTGTCCCATTCTTTAGAAGGATTCTCCCTTTACTTCTATGCAGCGTTACAGCCATGTATGCCATGATTCAATGGCATGGTAGTCTTTAGATTGAGGGATTGCCTTTAGTTGTGAATTTGTGGCTTTTGAAAGATTTCGGATCCGGGTGAAAGGCTTCCCTGCAATCCCAGACTTGGTTTTTTGGAAAAATCCAAAAATCGCGTGGGGCCAGGTTGGGACTGTAGGGTGGATGAGCCAGTTCAGTAATTTTATTCTCTGCGAGAAATTGCCTTACGAGAGCTGTTTTGTGTGGCCCAGCATTGTCATGCAGCAGCAGAGTGCAGGTGGTGTCTTCTGTTGGTCGTTGTTTTTGGACCTAAGAGACAACTTTTGGAAGCACCACTGAAGCATAGCATTCTGCCAACAGTACCATTGTTTAAACAAGTCTCAGCCACAATGTGTGCCACTGTTGCATTTGGATGATCGGCGATTATCCCCTGGACAACTGCAATTGTTTGGTCGTTCACAATCTGTTTTGACTGTGACCCCAACGTGGTGCATCTTCAACGGTCTCCCGGCCAGCCTTAAATTGGCTGATCCAATCGGCAGCTCTGCAATAGGAACAGATGTCATCGCCATACACACTAATGAGAACATTATGGATCGTGGTCGCATTTTCCCCAAGTTTGAAGCATGTCAAAACATAAAATCTGACATGATCATTTTGAAAATTGCATGTTTTCATGGCTCAAGTGAAATCAGCCTTCTCCAATTTCAACTCAGAAAGCCAGAAATCTTAGAAATCCTAAATTTACAAGGCACATCTGAAAGAGGAAAGACAGGCCATCATTTTAAACAGAAAATTAAACTTCAGACACGTCAGGAAGACCCTGTCTCAGAATAGTTGCAGACTACTCTGGGATGACCCACGTACCTATAACAATCTGAATCGTGAAGATGAAAATGAAAATGTTTGTCACGTGTCAACCATTTCAAATGGACCGTTCATTGTCAATGAAAATGTCAACCAACCATCGGTACCTATGGTATTCGAAGAGGGTTCTTAAACTGATTACCAACCTTTGTGGAGCCCCTTGTTGAAAATCAAAAAAACACCCACATGCACAAGGAGTTGGGCCAGGTGGTAGATTTTAATGATTGTTTTCTACGTAACAAATATATTTTCATTTTGTTTCTATCTTATCATAACAGAAAGCAAGCCATGGCATGTCAAAGAATTGGTCGAATGGGTCAGGACAAGACAAGACAAGAATGGAATTGGCTGATGAAGGAAGAGAACGTTCCTTCGTAAGTTGTAGGTAACCATTGGAAAGCAAAAAAATGTGAACTGAAAAAATGTCATGAAAACCTGCTTTACCTTCAAGACTTTTTTTAATTTTAATTTTCCAGGACTTTTATCCCTCATATTTTTCCAAGGCTTGAAATTGAAATGCCTTAGGTATATATATTTTTTTTTAGATTTTCCAGGTTGCAAAAAAAATTCCTAAGAATTCCAGGCATTCCAGTTTGATAACGAACCACATAATTCATGAGTGCTGCAGGGTCAAAATCTAAGGGGATGTAATGTTGGCAGGCTTGGGTGAGGGAGGGGAATGTCTTCTCTTATCCTCCAGAAAGAATAATTTTAAAAGAAAAGCATTTGCCCTTTTTGCAAAGCAGCATGACGGCAATTTCTTCCTTGTCCTGATCCTGGCTGTTGATCAGGAAACCATAGAGATCACTGGTGGACAGCCCCTCGTGTTTGTTGGCACACATTAAAAACAAATTAATATGAGAGAGATACAGAGAATGAGAGTGAGAGCCACATTGCCAGTGTGGCAATGATGAAAATAGAGGCAGGCATCTTTATTATTCGTAATAGGTATGTCTTTTCTTACTGTTATTTCTTCGTAAGCTTCTTTCATTTTCGAATAGCCCATATGCTGCTTTCCAAAAAGGTGATCATCAACCCTCTGAGGTGCATCATTTGCTATTAGAAATGCACCACAAATGCTACACACCTCCATCTGTTTCTCTTGCAAGTAAGGATCCTAGAAAGAATTATCAAACAGCAGACAAGCACAGGTAGGTATGTAGGTAGCTTCATTTGATCCTAATTGAGGTACCTACCTACCTACATTGGTATCTACCTACCTACAACAACTGCTGCATCTTACTGTAATCTCGTCATAGGCTTCTTTCATTTTGGAATAGCCAACGTGTTGCCTTCCAAAGAGGTGATCATCAACCCTCTGTGGTGCATCGTTTACGATAAGAAAAGCTCCACAAATACTACAGACCTCCATCTGTTTCTCTTGGTTAGCAGGGTCCTATGTAGAAAGCACAAGTAGGCAGGTAACCATTGTTGTCATGCTAAACAGGTTGAGTTCTTCTTTCTAGATATCTAAATCTCTCAAACGATGACCACAAGTTAGTGGTTAATCCTCGCGGACGGACTGGGTTAAAGAAACTGTAAATAGGGCTGGGCTTTCCTGAAATTGGACTGGATCCCAACAGTTCGGGCTACGAATCAATCAAGTTAATTTGGCACAATTATTACAATAATCCATATGAATGATGTGGAACAAAGTGTTTCATCTTCGGTATTGTATGACAGCGTAGGTACTACATGCTTGTCCTGTCATATTTTCATGTCCAACACGGTAGCTACATTTCAGACATTAGTATGGCTGCCATAAATGAGAACAAATTTGCAGGGCTTCCTTCCAAACTGGTGTTAGCCATTTTCTCAACCTGTTGTCGGGGCAGTTTATGCAGACTCAGCAAAACAAAAAGATGGCATTTTCATTTAAACTGCAAAAGGAAAAGAATAAGATTTGTGGCATGTGACGGAAAAGGTCATATTTCAGAATAGCAGGCCACTTTGTTTTTCCCTCCCCTCTTCCTGTACTACTTGCTGATGTGCTTTGACTTCGACTTGTCGTCAGAGAATTGGTGGTTTTCTGCTTCTGGTTAGGTAGTTTTCCAGACACCATTTTTTTGCACAAAACGTTTTTCTCGAAATGATGAGGGTTTAATTATGCTCGTACAGCTCTCCAAGAAAGTCACTTCTTGTTTCGTTCAAGTGTTTGCTTGAATCGTTCATTTCGCCTGTCAGTCAGTCATCAACGCTGTAATAGCACTCGTCAAGTGTCTGTCAGTCATCTTGTTCTCTTCATCCTTTCCTCTTTATCCTTTTATATAAGGATGGTGGTTAGAGTTAGTTCACTACTTCTTTTAAAGTCTTCATGGCATAAACTCCTAAATACTTGTTGAATTTTGTCTGAAAATGACAACCACTCTTTTCTGACTCTTCCAATAATTATCTGTGCTAATTGATCAGTGTGACATCAACCAGTTTCCGACATCTTGAATCTCTTTCTCTTGTCAGTGGACCTTATGACGGTCGCTTGGTAATTGAGCACAATAATTACCAAGCGTGGTGTCGTTGCGCCTCCTCCCGAATTCTTTCTTGTCCAGGGTGCCAATAGGCGAATTAACTTGTGAGGCTCAGAGTGTTTTTCCTTTTACAATGAGCGTTCGTTCAGTTAAATATGGGTGCAAACACTTGCCATTACGTTCATGAGCAATGGTCAGGTCAGGATTCTCAGAGAATCCTATGCAAGAGTCCATGGCCTTAAATCTGACGAACCACACATTTGCTTGAACTAACAACACACATGGGATCCATACATATTTGCATAAGAAAAGTCAGTTTGAGTTCTCCCCTGTTTGGGTTTGCGAGCGATACAATGTCCCAACCATTTCCCTTTCCACATTTACCAAAGTAGGCCTACACGGATGAAGCCATTATCCTGCACAAGTTGGAGGTCCCACCGAGATCTCCAAATTCAAATGGACAGATCTAATCAAGAGCTTCCCAAGGTCGATAGAGAATCGGCGCCTTGTTACTCAATTATTGTTTCATAAATAATGACATGTGCACTCTGCATATCCAGCAAAAAGCAATCATTTCTAAATTACTCACACCATCTGGAACATACTTGCATCTATGTCCAATAATTAGTTTTGGCCACATTCCAAGATAATTTATTCGACTAAATTTGAAGATAATTTATTTGCATCTAACCACGTGTGTCATTTCCATATCTTGAATTGTTCTTCTTACGGACGTGCGGAACATGTCCTGTCAGTTGTTCCCATTAATCAGTTGTTCCCATTAAAGGTTTGTGATGAGAACAAAGTGCAAATTGTACTTAGCAATCACAAACAAATCTGGAGAGGAATAAACCGAGGTGGGAAAGGTGTAAATCAGAAGATGAGAGTTCCAGTGCAGTCAGCAGTTAGTCGTAGTTAAACTCTCACTGTCTGTCTCTCTCACTCACCATTTTGTGGCTGTTCCGTTCAATTTGGAATTTGATCTGTTCCTTTTCATCACGAAGTTGATCACACAATTTCATCAGTCCTTGTGCTTTCTCTACATTTCCTTCTATTCCCAATTCCTCAGCTTCAGATATCAATGTGTTGATCTTCTCTGTCAGCATTGCCACCTTTTCTTCGCATTCAGCCACTTGTGCAGGTGTCATAACAAATTGCTGCAAAGTAAGTAAGTAAGTAATGTCCTTTATTTCAATTATATCCAAACACAAAAAAGAAAGAATTTCGAAGGAAGGCCGGGATAAATCCTATAAATGGCCCCCCTTTTTTGAAGAATCAAGAATCAAACTAGGCAATTTTGACAAGACAAAATGATACAATGTGGTCAGAGAGCAACAAAAGCCAACAACAGAATTGTCAAATGGAACAAACACATATGTACAAATTCACCTTCAGCTTATTGAGAATGGAAATTCCTGAACTGGTAAACAAATGCAGATTTAGACCTTGTCATTCTAATCTGCACAGGCAAGGAATTCCACAAACTTCCACCTTCAAATTGTAAACCTTTTAGACCGTAATTCGTTTTTACCACTGGAAGTAAGAATTCTTTGTTGCAAGCAGTTCTAGTGTTTCCTGAATTTAATATGAAGTGTTTCCCAAAGATCAATTCATCCCGTTCTGATTTCAAGAGATTAAACATAAAAATTCCAACTCAATGTCAGAAGAAAGGAAAACAAAAAACAACAATAGCCAATAGGTGTCTTAAAACAGCAACACCAACATCGAGAGCCTGATTGGAACGAACCCAATGGGAAGGTAACAAATTAGGTCCAGCATTGAATGACTTAATGACAACTGAATGATTGAATGACAACTTTGAATGCCAGAGACGAAATCGGTCAAATATGATTTGGCCTAGACCATCCCATGACTGGACGCTTAGGGGGTGCAAAAATCTGAGTCGTCGCTAAAGTCAAGGAGGCCAACAAAGTGATCTTTAAGGGTACCCCGAAAAAAACTCAATATCCTTGTTTATCGTCCGAATTGGCTGGCGTACCTACCTGCTCATGCAAAATTTCAACACGCCAGCCCAGCTGGTTCGGATTAGGGAACTATTTGCCTGAAAAACATTAGCGTAGGTAGCCTAACTTGAAAGCAATATCGCTTGTCTGAGCGGTCAGGGTTTACACTCTGTTTATGCCGAAATGATCTGAATTGGCTGAAAAATTGCATGCATTAAGCTTTTTGATATCTTTACGCAAACTGGGTGTTTCACAGCTGAAATGTGCAAGAGGCTAATATTTAACAAACGATTAGGTAAAAGGTGCCAGGGCTACAGAAACCATAATTTCAGACTGTGTCATGCACTTTTACAATAAATAGGTAACCTTTCAAAGTACCAATTTTCTTTCTGGAGAAAGAATTGCCAGGGATATTCCATTCGCAATGGATATTTTCAGGCAAAATGGGCTTGCGGAAAAAATGTTTGAAACTTGTCATAGAAATAGGGCAGTTACGGAAAACATGGAATCGTCAAATGCGCATCTCGTACCAAAAATGATCGAGAGCTTGAAAATGACCGTCGAAAGAGCAACACTGAGGAGGACATATCAAACAAAAAAGTTGGCTGGATGCACCAAAACCATGTTTTTGACAAAAACTCGTGATTCTATTCGGGGGCACCCCACCCTTTACATTTTGAGGGGATTTTATGGACATCATTAGATACTGTGTACGCCCAGCCGATCAGGTTGTCAAAGAATGAGAGTGCTTGATATACATTGTTTTTATCAAAAAATACAATTTTTGAACAACCCATGATTGGCCAACGTGAATTTTGGTTTGATACCTCGAACAAGACAGCTTTACTCATTGTTTAATCCAAGAGCCCCAATTCAGGCTTCGGTCGTGGGAGCCGGTTAGATGATTCCCTGGAAAAGGTTGTCTTGGCAGGGTACACCTCTTTTTTCATAACCAACCAGAAAGGCAAGACGAGGAACGATTATGACCTCAGTGGTTCAGCCAATCAGATTAGATGGCTCCGATCCCCAGCCAAAAAGAAAATGGCTCACTTCATTGTGACTGACAAGCAGCCATTTGATCAAGAACTAACAAGAACTACTAACCATCTTTGTTGCTGCTTCAATGTCAAGTCGTTCTCTCCCCTTTTGAATCTTTTTCTCAATGTCAGTTAGGAATCTGAAGCACAAGTTTAAGAAGTCATTGATGTATGCCTCCTTCTTATGACTGGTTCTCATTTCGACAAACTTCTTTCTCAAATGCTCATCGTGGATCTTATTACATGGACCCATGTCTGATTTGGTATTGACAAACAACTCATGAGGACAGAATCGGACCAGGAAGTATTTACACACCTGTTAGGTGCAAAAGGGGAAAATAACAAGAAAACAGAATTGAAAGAAACACACACTGAATTATGAGAAGACCTGCTAGGCTTGATTTAAAGTGCGGATTTTGTATTATTTTTTTTTATTCTTAGTTGCAAAGGCAAACAAAGCAGAAAAAAATAAGGCAACTTCTGATGAATAATTAGGCCTCTTATCTTTTGTCTTGTGTCACACACCCAGGCCAACTCCGAAATCAGACAAATTGGAGGACTACCTCAAACCAATGGCATGTAGGTAGGTACCTAACCTGACAAGAAATAGGTAAATTTTTCGAAAAAACATCAAACCTCACATGAAGCATTTCAGGGCCGGGCCGACACCCACCAACCTAATCAAAATCATCCAAAAACAAAAAAAAATTCGTTTGTGGTTTCATGTGATAAAAATGAACTAAAATGAATCAGTGTGATGCCATTCTCAGTCGAAAATGCATTTGGAAAAATCCACAGAGACAAGGTACCTACCCACCTATCCAAAAATACATTCTCAGCCATGAGAATGAACTGAATGGTGATCAGCACTGATTCACTGGTACTGGTCCTTATTTCAGGACGATGACTTATGAACAAGAAATAAATTTTATCAGCTATCTATGTTTCTGAGATTCAAGGATCCAGTTTATTTGTGCATCAAAGTTGCTTCATGCTTATTTGTGTGAAAATGAAAAAAAAAAAAACACTTCTGACAAAATAATTAATGCCCAGTTTAGGTATCCGTCGATGGTTAATTTAATTTAATCATTGGATAAATGCAATGCCTCCTATAGATAAAGCCTTTGCACGAAGATGCGTGACGTCAATCATTTTTGAAACAGAGGATGAAAGAAGAGAAGAAAAAAACAATGCGAGCGATGGCGGCGCAATCCGCAGTTTCAGCGATGATACCAAATCAAAGAAAGTTGATTAGGTATCTCTTGAACCAGACGATGGATTTTGATGAAACGTTTTATGCCAGAAAGCCGGAAGAGGCGATTTTAGTATGTAGGTATAACGATCATCCCGAACTTTTTGCTGGTAAGAGTCCGAATTCATTTGAGGAATAAAAGTGTGCATGCTTTCAAGATGTCAAAATATTCCGATTTCCTGCCACATATCAACGACTGTGTGATTTTTCCATTGTAACATGGTTTCCACCTGTTGAAAAGTAATTTTCATAGAGGAAGCATTCATCTTACCAAAAACACAAAAATCATTTCATTTGGACACCATTTGACTCTTTTGTCACAAAAAATTCAATTGGATACATTAAGGATCAAAAGTTTAACTTCGCAAATTCAGTGATCAGCAACGCGTGATCAACATTGCACTGCACTCTTGCCACCTGCCAGGCTGCCAATTTGGTACATGCGCTTCATTTTTTTTTCTTTTATTTTTCGACTTTGAATTTGGGATTGGCTGACTGATTGAGCCAGAATTGTCACTTCCCTCATCTGTTTGCCGATCTTGAGTCGGTGAGAAGAGTTGTTTCGCTGCATGCAGTGGGAACCTCCACACAAAAAGATCTAATAGGCTCGACTTCGATCAAATAGATCG
This sequence comes from Sinentomon sp. SZTP_YWyxl, assembly GCA_030068105.1. Lineage (NCBI taxonomy): Eukaryota > Metazoa > Arthropoda > Protura > Sinentomata > Sinentomidae > Sinentomon > Sinentomon sp. SZTP_YWyxl. The sequence continues at coordinate 14,256 of JASGXE010003634.1, forward strand.
AAGGCCTTCAGCTTTTTTGGTTGCAGCATGCAGTGACACACAATGCACTGTTTCTGGATCAATCTTGCCCAATTTTCCCCTGGATTATTGTTATTGATACTGCAGGCAGTGGTTACTGCTATTTGTGTGCAACTGCCTGTCCCTGGATGAGAAAGTTGAATGGATGCAGATGAAGATGGCTGCTCATCTTCTGCTGGATGTTCTTTGCTGCTTATAACAATAATTAATTGAATCTGTTTGCAAGCCGAGAAACTGTTGTGCCAATCTTGGGTCATCCTGTTTTGTTTTGGTTTGCTTTGGTTTAAACACTGAGCCAGGCCAGCACCTTGACCTATGGCAATTGCCACGTTTCTGGTCCAACTGACCGTAGTACCCATTTCACCCCCTAAACTCCAATTGCAGGTTTTCACAAGATAATCTTGCAATTTTGAGATCTCTGAATCTTTACAAATGTCTGAATCCTATCAGCCAAAGGAGAATGGTTGGGGAGGTGTGAGAGAAGAGTTTGCCATCCGATGCTCCTAGCCCACAGCAAACTAGCGCTGTTTTTTTCCTTCTTCAGGTTCCTTCAAAAATCGCTCAGTTATGGTCATTGAGAATTTGGTGTTGTGATGTTTTTTGTTGCGTTCATTTTTGTTTGCTTTCCTCCTGATTTGGACTCACTTGAACACGTTATCAAGTTGTTTTCTGAAATCAGAATTTGTTGGAACGCATGAGGGGATTGTGTTTTTGAGTTGACTCGACCGGAACCAAACTTGTGCACCCTTGAACTGGAGTCCATTGTTGACAGAATGTGATGATTCTGTCACATTTTGTTGTTCTTTTCTTTTCTCTGCTCTTTTCTCCAGTCACATCTTTGCACCATCACCCAACTTCGAGTCTGAATTTTTTGCATTTAAGGGAAGAGGAGAGGGCAAACAGCTGGATCTCTTCTTTGGAAGAGTTAGACACTGGAAAAACATCCACGATCAATCACTGGTCTTTCACCTCACTGAATTTCATACTTTCCCATCCTTTGTGAATTTCAAACACTACCTACCTGTGTGGTAGTGTTTGAAATGTCGAGGGAAAATTCAACAAAATTTCCCTGGGAAATTTCCCACTTTCAATTCGACATTTCGGGAAAATTGGGAATTTCCAAAATTTCCAAAAAAATGGTAAGCTGAAAATTCAACAAAATTTCCCAGAAAAATTGGGAAATTTCTTGTGTTGCACAGTGATTTGATTTTCAATTTTATTGATGAGGAAATTTTCTAATTTTGTGCAAGGTTCATCAGTAGCTTGTTGCAAAAAGTGGGAAGCTTCAAGTTTCTGCATTTTGATGCTGGACCTTCCAGACTGGAAAACAATTTGACTAATTTCCTACAAACAGGTACCTACCGTAACTGCAGATAGGTAATGATTTATTTCATGGCAATCGGTTGAACTGAGCAGAAGTTGATTTTTCAAAAAAGTTGAGATACAATGCTGCTTTGTTTGAATTGAGATTAAAGTTGACGTTGACAATGCTAATAGGTATGTACCTACCAAAAAAAGAATTTCTGACTGATTTTCACACGTGTCTGGAATTTTACAAATTTTGGAATTCAAGAACCCTGCACAAAGTTGGTCTGCTTTTACGCAGGTTGATGGCTGAGCATCAGCCAACTATGCACTCCTTCCATACAGAAAAATGTTCGGTACTGTCACGGTATCCTGATTGCTGGACATTTCAGTTCACCATGTGCGCTTTTATTTGCAAGTGCTTGGCCTCGAAATGAACAACCAACAAATTCAAAACGGCTAAACAGGCTGCGTGCACAGGGCAATGCGAAGGCACTGCAGCATGAGATAAAATCATGCCAGGATTATTTATATTTTTTGTCGGCGAAAATGCTGGAGCGGCGATGAAATCTGGCTGCTACTTGGAATCGGTGCAGACTGCTTTTTGGATCACCTACCTGTGCACACAGGCTCCATTTCTATTGATATTTAACAAAAGTTTCTCAACATTTGTGTTCAAGTTTGTGCTTTTTACATCCCATGAAAAATGGGGTAAGTTTCATTGTTGCCATTTTGCATTGTTGTTGTCGGTGGCTGGAAAAGGAAAATTTTGGAAGTTTTTTTTCTGGGGCCAAATTTATTGAGCATACTCTGGGCCAAATACGGAGAGCATGTGTTGAAAATAGCAAACTTTTTATCAAACAAGACTCGAAATTTGGATCAACAGCTATTTGCCCGAAATTTTCTCGAAAAGACGCCATTCCTACATTCTCCAAACAATGACCGTTAAACACAGAGCAAGGTTTTGAGATGAAAGACTAAATATTATCACTCCAATTGAATTGTAAGTATTTGATTGATTGCCACTACAAAATCCCTCCTACAGTTTTACGCTTTGTTTGGTGCAAACAGAATCAAGATGTTACATCCTGCAGCAGAAGGAGAATATGATTCCCTGACTTACAAAATTTACAATTTACCCACGTGCTCCTGAAATTTTGGGTGGGTACTTCCAAAGGGTTGGGTACAGGTTTGATTGTTGGTGCTCCATGAAGATGTGGGGTTTGAGTGAATCAATTTGACTCCTGCATGAACACCCATATTTTGTGTCTTCAAGAATAGTCTAATATGGGTGCAGACCGAACACATTCATTCTTCCTTGCCCATATTGAGAAAATGAGATCACAATTTGCAAATCAGTCGGTAAACGCAGGGATTTCCCCACTATCTTTCTACCAGTTTCTGTCGAGTCCCATTGGGTTTTCAAAATGCATCATGTGGATAAATACATCATCTGCAAGATTTGTCATGAGGGAAAGGGATTGCCGGTTTATTGAAATCTGGTGGAGAGTCCTGTCGAAGTCACACGAAATTGGTCAGGGATATCGTAGATCGTTGGCCTAAACCCCGCATCAAATCAGATCAGCCGTGTGTTCTGTCGAGGCAGGCCGTACAATCATTGGAGCACGAATGCATAAGATAAGTATCTCTGTCTGAAATACCCAACTTCTTTGTTGGCCCGTGTTGGGTAGATTGGCGAGAGCAAACTATGGAGAGTGCGCCATGTTTGGACTGAACAATTTAGTTCTCCGCTGTTCGAGCTGAATGAGCCAGTCGGTTTTTTTAGCAATTTCAAATCTCCGAACTTCAACACTAAGTCAGTAGTCTTCTGTGCTACCCCTTTTGATGTGCCTCCTCTCTTTTAAAAATAAAAGCATGCTATTTAATTTTTTTACAACTTGTCTTCCTTTCCAATTACGGGCTTGATGGTTGATTGATCCAATGCTCATTCCATAAATCAGAAGATCCCTTGGACCTCTTAGGTTTACCCCATTTTCCAAGGCAGCAGCCCTTGAGCCCATGGCTCCCTATTTAACCAACCCTTTCAGAGCTCCTCTACTCTCCTCCCTTTTTTCTTTGACAGTAGGTACCTACCTTCCAACGGTTCGGCCTTGAAACAGCAAGGAAAAATTATTAGTGTTTATCTATTTTCTCATCCATTAAAGTTTCTGAAAACCTTAAAACTAACGAAAAAGTACACATGCTTTGGACAGGTTATGGTTTATAGACATCAATGTCTCACCTTAGATACCATTTGACCACTGTCCTGTTATTTAGTCTTCACACGACGACATCGTTACGGTTCCGATCACAGAAGCCACATCAGGTGTTTGGGTGTATCATGTTGTTCTTGCACACTTAGTCTCAAACCACACGGGCAAATATCCCATGACATTATGAAGATCTCAACACCTCATGACGCTTCTGTGATTGGAGCCAAAACGGTATCATCGTGAAAACGAAAGAACAGGGCAGTGGTCAAATGGGATCAATGTTGAGATATCTTATAAAAAAAAACTAAAAAACTATTTTGGGCCAAGCCATTTTTATTCAAAAAAAAAAAAAATTGAAAAGAACACAGGCAGGAACATGGAATATTGCCGGTCACAACAAATTATTGGTGGCAGCAAGGATAAAGAGTTCTATTAACCTTAAACTGTTATCTATCAACCTTAAAATTGTTGCGATGATCTCTCAGCACAAAAGAATTGCAACTGCATCAGTGCTTTGTGTAAATGGAACAAGAAAGGTAGGTAGGTAGGCTTACTACCTACTTACCTACTTTCTCATATTGAAACAATTCAAGCCAGATCTCAATTATAATTTAACCCTATTAAACCAGTCATTATCACCAACCAACTTATACAAAAAATAAGTAGGTAAAGGAAGGTACCTACCTCCCGACCCAAGCATGAGACAACAGAGGTAGATAGATAGCAACGAAACTTACCTGTGGATCATCCCATTGTATTTCTTCAACTTTCTCATCAGGTAAGGAATTTCTTGTCCTGCCCATCAACTCATCTAGCAATGCAGCTTGATGAGCTGTAGCCATTTCAATGAACCAAAAATTAAATAACAATTTGGTACCTAGCTAGGCAGGCTGTCTACAGATTCAGCGGTGTTCTCAATGAACACTACCTATAATGAACAAAATGAAATATCAAATTATGGTTTCTTTGCACACCTATTGTTGGGTGGGTAGCCCCTCCACAACACTCCTAATCATGATCAAACTGATGCAGTGGCTAAAGGAAAATGTTCCTCATGAAAACTTCATTTCTGCCAATCAAATAAAAGTCTACTTCCTACCTAAAGATATCTCGGTATAACTATGCATGATGGATAGGCTGGTAGGTACTCATTGTCCACAACCCCCCTCCTTCTTCCATGCAAGCCAAAAGTAGAAAATTACCAGTTTTTGTGAAATTGCTTCGAGCTTGGCAGAACCATAGAAGAAAGGGAGGGTGGGTAATGGAATTATGGTAATCGAAAACAAAACTCATTGATTTCTTTTTCCATGGAGGTTGAGATGTCTATTGAGATGGTGTCCGTACAAAATAATGTTTGCCAATTCAAAAAGTTACCAATCTAAAGATTGCCATTCAAATCATCGCCGATTTTCACAACACTTCTATGTGACAACTTTTCTGATGGTGGATTTTTTCTTTGCCGCGCGAGGTTTTCTAGGGTTAAATGCACTTGCATCCGCTTGATCCTTCTCACCAGGCCAGCACTCCAGCAGAACCTTACACAGCAGAAGAAATTAATGATAATGTTACCAAGGGGTCATTAATTAAAACAAATTCATGCACTCTATTGGTAGGTGCATAATCGTTATTGACTATGACACAAGTCAGGAATTTGACAATGGAGAAGTAGGTAGGTCAGCCAAAATTGTGGAAGTTTGACCAGTCTCATGGGCTCAACATTCAATTCTCCATAGAAAATTGAAGCCACAAATCGTACCGAATAATTTTTGTCCCTGAAATTCAGAAGTTGAACATCAGATTCTGCACATTTGCAAGCGCTGAAAATTGAGCGGAATGAAACGCCAGCCTAAACACTGGCTCAGTAAAATCTAAATCTCATCAAAATGCATTAAGCAACTACCTATTTAGTAGTACCCACCTAAACCATAGCCATTAGTCTCTTAAAAAGAATAAAGCTCTGCTCAGTGACAACAACCTCGACCCCTCAGCAATGCAAAGGATTGCAGCACTTTGTTCCAGTGAGCTTTGGCCCACCTTCTGCGACAGACAGATGGATAGAAAGTGTCAATCTAATTGTTTTTCTTTTGGTGGGTGCGGGGTTGCTTCAGCTGTGTTTTGGTCCTGTTGATGACATACCTACCTATTGTTTCCTCATGAGAAGGAGTAGAACTCTGAGATCCTGAGGTTGCAATCCTCAGAGATGAGAGAGAGAGAATAGAGGGAAAGATAAATCACTCAAAGCTCAAAGAGGGAGCGATATTGATAAGGAAAGTTTACTCAGATGACATTGGGGAATCTGGGTAGAGTGATCTGGAAATCAGCTGAACCAAATAGGTCTGTCGGATTGAGGGGGAGCAACCTGTGTGACAAAAAGCTCAAAAAATCTGCTGGGAAGTTTGAACAGTATCAACAGTGAAAGATTGGAAGTGACGCTAAACATTGGAGGGAGGATCTTGTAGAGAACCAAGAGATACCTGAGACGGGGAAGCATTGATGCGATTCTGGAGAGACTGGATTCATTGCCAAGCCAAGTGGTGAAAGTGGAAGGAGGTGGAAGAAGGTGGCTCGAGGGTCAAAAATTCTTCTCTCAGCATCAGCACGGTTTACGCAGCAAGTTCTCTTGCGAATACCAACTGACCAGTTTTGTGCATGACATCGCCACTGCTCTCGGAAAGTCCAGTGAGTCTGATGCAATTTTCATTGACCTGGTTAAGGCATTCGACAGAGTCTCAATACCTACCTATTCTTCTCTCTAAGCTATCTAGGCTGAGAATTCCTGAAAATCTTTTCCTGTGGCTCTCAAATTTTATCTCTGACAGGCAGTTCCAGGTTCTCGTTTGCAACGATCTGTCAGGGCCCACCCACTCATATAAGTGGCATTCCTCAAGGCTCAGTGTGAGGCCCTCTCCTCTTTCTCATTTATATTAATGATATTGCAGAAAATATCATCTCCAACATCAGGTTGTTTGCAGATGATATAGTCCTCTACAGAGTTATCAGGTCTCCAGATGATTCCAAAGCCCTTCAGGATGACCTAGATTCCATAGTCAAATGGTGTGATGAGAATCAAATGAGTATAAATGTCGCAAAGACATCTGTTACGTCATTTGCTTCATCTACACATCCCTCCATCTCAGATTTTTTCATTGGTCCCTCTGTGTTGTTTCGCTCAGACAATATCAAATACCTTGGCATTCATTTCAATGCTGCCCTGAACGGGGGACCTCATATAAGTCAGATGGTAAAACGGGCATCAAATCAACTGAAATTTCTTATCCGACACTATTCCCACGCCTCCAGAAAGGTAAAGGAAATGCTCTACTTCTCATTGGTTCGCTCCATCTTAGAATATTCAACAACGACCTGGGATCCTCATCTTCAGTGCCACATTGATGCACTTGAAGCTGTCCAACGCAGGGCAGTGAGGTTTTTTTTTAATGGGGACAGGGTCCTGGTTTGTTTCTGGGGACTTCTCCTTTCACTCCAGTGTGACATTGCTCAGGGAAGGGAAGAGCGGGGCTGGGAATCCCTTGCTAAGAGGAGAAAGCTCAGGGGTGTTTCAATTTTTCCCTTGAGATTGAGACGGTGGGATGCTATAAATACCTGGGCATGGAGCTTTCAGACACAGAGGATTATCTTGCAACATTCAAGCAAGGGCTTAGGGCAAAGGCAAGGAGGTTAGGTGGAATGACGAAAAGTATGGGTAAGTGGCAGGGTTCGCCCCGGTTTAAACCACCCCGGTTTTAACCGGGTCGGGCAAAACTGAAAAACCCGGGTTTTTTGTATTTTTACAGGGTTTTTCATTTGCATTTGCATGGAAAAGATATTGCAGTGCAATGAATTATATGGCCAAATAAATAGGTATGCATTTTTAGTGTTTTCATGACATTTCAATTTCACTTGGCCTTTTCAAATTCAATTTCACGGCACTTCAAAGGCCAAGCCTTTTGCCTTATCCTTTTCTTTTCACCGGAAAACCAGGAGCGACAGGACAGGGGGCTTTTGTAATTGTGTGTCGGCTGTTGCCTGTTAGCATACCAGAATACATTTACACGTCTTAAAGAGAACCGAAGTTATTGTCTAACAGAGGAGACAGACGGCCATATTACCCATTGCAACTCACCTCAAGTCAGACTCAGGCTCAGTCACAATCAACAGCCAATTCAGCAGAGAGATTTGTGCAAAGAGATTTTGACTTCCATGTGCAAGCAAATGCCAGTCCCATTGTCATGAGATGTGCATCCACCTGCTGAATTTTGAATTACGCTCATTGTGTCTGGCTTGAGGCCTGAGGCAATGGGGAATATGGCTGAGCCCGAGAGACTACCTCTCAGGCACACACCCGCTCAGACTGATGACTCATTATACTGCTCCATCTCTCAGACGGTCGCGTTTCCTTCCCATCCCTTCCCCTCCCTTTCCTGGAATATGATGAACCTCGATGTTCACAATTGATGATTGCCTCAATGGCATGAAAACCCGTCGAACAGAGTAAATCTGATACCGAAACCGATGTCACCATCATCATTTGCCACCATGAGCTGACAGCCATGTCGGCGGTAGCTCGGCATTGACCTTGTTGGATACCTTGGGCTCGCGAAGAGAATAATGACCCATAGGTAATTGTAGCCCAACTCCTCTGCATTCAACTGAAATTGGCAATGTCTAATCTGATGCGAACTTTTTTTTGTATCAGATCAGAGAGTTCTGATGCAACTTTTATCAGGTTTCTGAAATATCCTTTGCTCATCTTAAGAGATGTTATCTCACTTTGGTACTTATGCACAAAATAACATATCTCGTCAAGGAAACAATATGTTGCAATATTCTAAGTGGAACTAATTCGTCAAAGAAGCGATTGCTCAACCAAAATGAGAAGACCCAACACTTCCCTCTAAGAAAGTTGGAGAAGAAGAGATAAATAATCAGCAAAATAGATAGCACAGACCTACCACCTACCCAAGACAATGATGCCTATCTAACAAAGGGAACTTTTGTAAAAATAATGGAATTAGCACATCAAGACATCAATGCTACAGCAGCCCCAGTAAAATGAAAAATCCGAAAAACCCAGGAAAAACCCCAAAAAACCCGGTTTAAACCGGAAAAACCCAGTGGGCTGGGCAAGACTAAAAAACCCTGGGTTTTTGCGAACCCTGGTAAGTGGGCATTGTGTCGTCCAGAAATGATGAGATGGATGTGGAAAGGTGCTGTGGTGCCAGCTCTGACATATGGTCAGGAGGTATTAATGGTATTATGTTTGGGAGAGGGGGTTGAAGGCCTTTTGAACAGTGTCCAGAGAGATGTTGGTTTGAGGGCCATGGGGGGAAATAGGCTGGTAGCTCAAGCTGGGTTGGATGGAGAGTGGGCATGTGCAAGTTTTGAGGTAAGAGAAGCTACAGCTAAGATTGGATACTTGGCAAGGCTGCAATAACCTACATGGATCGGGATCGGTTTGCGAAGAAGGTTTTCATGTAGGTACAGGGCCGGCTCAACCGCATGGGCAGACTGGCATTTGCCCAGGGCGCCATGCCGCCAATGGGACAAAAAGGGGCGCCGATTTGCCCCGATTTTCTGATGCCCGACCAAACAGCCTCCCTCGGATACCCAAAAAAGGGAAAAAATACTGAGGAGTGCCGCGACCACGCCATTGCCATTTGCAACACATTTTCTGTCATAAAAACCCCACAGGCGACCAGATGTGTCTCCTGGCCTTTTTGACTCTTCAACAAAAAAAAAAACAAGTTCCTAAGACCTGTGTGTATACATTAAATTTGGGGTGATGTTGGGTCTGGACGGGGTCCTTAAAAAGGATAGCAGGGGGCCAGGGGCTCCAAACCTCTTTGCCCAGGGTGGCAAAAACTCTCGAGCCGGCCCTGTGCAGGTGTGTGCAGGCAATGAATAGTGGAACATCATGGCAAAAACGGATTCGTCAAATTGAAAGGTGGAAGGGTATTTCAATGGGTGGGGGATCAATTCAATTAAAAAAAGGGTACCTACATTAGGGTGGGGCAGGTACATGGATCTGGAATCCGAGAAAGATTGTGTACGCAGAGAAAGGAGAGAGATTGAACAGGAGCAGTGGCATCGGTGGAGAAGGGAAGTGTCACAAAAAAGCTCACTGACTGGGTATTCTGCTAAGGATCAAATGAGTTGGGATGGAATACCTATATGATGGTTCTTTTGGCAGCGACTTGTTGTTTCGGGCCAGGGTGGGTGCTCTAGAAACTGCGAGACGGTTGCGTTGGGTGGATGGGAAGGAGGAATGCAGGCTTTGTGGGGCAGAGTCAGAGGACTTGTGCCACATATTCCTGTGGTGCAAGTCAATGATTGAAAAGAGAGTCGTTTTTCTGGGTGGATGGATGTGGACAGAGTGCTCACAAAGAGCAGGAATGGGCGCTTGTTCGTGAGCGACTGGGAATAGGGAGGAAGAAGTAATCAGACCAGTGGGTGGAACATGCGAAGCAATACCTAGGTATCTTGTGAAGTGGAAGGGAAAGGTTTCTGCTGCCTAGGAGTGAGGGTGGTTGGAGACTTTGTTTTTCTTCATCTATTTTTTCGGATCCGATCTGGTGCATTGTCACGGGGTTGATATACATGAGGTTTGGGAAAGGGTCGGGGACCCACGCCCAGACCTGAGCCGGGAACCTGCCCGGAGACGGCGGCCCATGCTGGCGGCCCCCCACTGCGTGGTCAGTGCAAAACCTTTTTCACGCAGCTGGGAAGAGGGAGTGTGCGTACTGCTGGCGAACACCGCTGGTGCTTCCGTGACTCCCTGCGCTAGTTAACCGAGCTTATGCCGGACAGCGCTCTCGCCGCGTGACTGACACAAGGTGAACCATTCCCCTGTTGTTGTGCACTGGAAAGGGGAAGTACTCATCTTTATTTCATTTAATTCACTTTCTTGCATCTCTTATTTCTTTCTTGTTACTTCTTTTTGCCATCTTCATTTATTTTCTTTTTACTCTTTTTAAAGCTGCCTCTTTTGAAGTTGCTTTGCTTCCTTCCTTCATCCTTTTTTTCTCTTTCTTTTTTTCTCCTGTTTTAGATACCTAATAAACGAATGTCAAGGTGAGCAGTTGGATTAACTGTGGTAACAGATGTCTGATGAACTCAGATGACACGGAATGAAGGACGAAGGAGGTGTAGGTAATGACGATAACCTAGCCCAAAGGATGGTTGATCTGACGCTGAGCCAATGATGAAGGATTTGTGACATCACTGCAGTGTAGGTATGTGTGGACTGACCAGGTGGAATGGAGGAGGCTGGATCGTTCCCTTGGAATGGACTGATTTGGTAGAAGAAGAAGGGGAGTTGTTCTTTTTGTTTTGTTTTTGTCATTTCTGTCGGTTGTTTCTTCTTCTTAAGGTCTGGCGAAAAGAAGCCGTAAACCTTACTTGAGTCTTGAGTCTACTGCGTTTATGTTCGACCAATTTCTATGATGCACCATCTGCATCTGTATCCAAAATCGATAGATTCTGAAATGGAATGTCAATGTCACAGGTCTGAGGTCATAGCAAAATTCCATGTTGTTAGGTACCCAGTGTCGTTATGTTGTTCCCAAGAACATAGTTCATGGCAATGTTCCTTTTGGTACAACTTTGGGAATATCGACATCATTCTATTCCATTTCTATTTTTGATCATGAACTTTATTTTTCTTTTTAAACCGCGAATGATTCGCCATTTGTCACGATTATCCAGTTGCCAGAAACCAAATAGTAAGGAAGAAAGTAAGTAAGTAAGTAATGTCCTTTATTTTAATAGGTAATATCCAAACACAAACAAGAAAGAATTTCGAAGGAAGGCCGGGATAAATCCGATAAATGGCCCCCCTTTTTTGAAGAATCAAGAATCAAACTAGGCAATTTTGACAAGACAAAATGTGGTCAGAGCAACAAAAGCCAACAACAGAAATGTCAAATGGAATAAACACATATTATGCACAAATTCACCTTCAGCTTATAGAGAATGGAAATGCCTGAACTGGTAAACAAATGCAGATTTAGACCTTGACATTCTTATCTGCACAGGTAAGGAATTCCACAAACTTCCACCTGCAAATTGTAAACCTTTTAGACCGTAATTCGTTTTTACCACTGGAAGCAAGAATATTTTATTGCAGCCAGCTCTGGTGTTTCCTGAATTCAATAGGAAAACCTTTAAAAACGAAACACCATGAAGAAGGAGCAGGCGGGTGATCAGAAATCAGAAGAAAGAAGGATTTTGATAGGACTCATTTGCAAGTGGTTGTTTCTGTCTGGTAACCTCTTGAGAAATTATTATCCCACCACAAATGATATGACCAAAGCGTCAAACACGCGGAGCCGAACCAGCAAAAAAAACCGCAACCCGCGAAACCCAAAATTTTCCCGCGGGGAAGCTCAAAAACCAGCGGAATTTCGCGGGAAAACCCGCGATCTGGCAACACTGAAAACCCGCGATCTGGCAACACTTTTCACCAAAATGAAATTGTGGTGGCAGAAAAAATTGGAGAGAAATCAAATGTGCGACTTTTGCAGAAGGTTTTAGCCAGTTGACTGGAACTCTGGGATTTTGCCCATTTATTTTTCTTTCCGTTGACTGGAACTCTGGGAAAAAGCAGGATTTTTTCTTTGTGAGACGCAGGTAGACAAATGGCACAATTTTCGTCAAAGGACTGTCCATGTTCATTTTTCAAGGGTAAATTGGAGTAGGATTGATGCAACGGCAAGAGAGTTGTATAGGTACCTACTTGGACATTTTTATGAACATGTGGGAAAAGGACCAGCGCACAATGGGGCCATCCTTTGATTTTCATCATTCCTGGCACATCCCAGAAGCCCATAAAAAATGAGGAATATTATTGAGCAGTTACCTAGCCAATCTTTTTGAAAAAGGAAAGAGGGACGAGCAGCATAGCTTTATGATTTGTGTTGTGAAAGGCTGGGAACGGTTGCACGGGAGAAGGGAAGGGAAGGCGGTAAGAGCATTTATTGGGAGATAAGAAAAAGGCAGAAGCGCCTTGCGAAATAGATTGGAGAAGTGCAGTCTGTGCCGATCCTGCCCAGCAGAATGCCTAACACAACGCTCTTGTTGTATAATTACTGCGGATTCCCTGCAGAATAAAAACTTCAAAAAGACGGTGTGGGTGCACCAAATTGAATTGTTAGCAACAGATTCAGTGAACACAACGAGGAAACTTTTCATTGCTAAAAAGTAGCTATTCGCAAAAGACACGCAGATTTCTTTTCACCATTGGCTGGAGAGACTGCCGTGGGAAAATATTTTCATGGCAAAACTTTTGTTCCCCGGTAAAGTGATTGCTATTAGCCCTCGAATTGCTCGCATTTGTAAATTTGCGTTCATTGTTTCGTAGTCAGCAATTCGCACTATTCTGCTGAACAATGTGTCACATCCTATCTTACAGCCTTCATGACAATACAACATAGGGGAGACCGGGGTAATAAGGATAACGAAAATGAAAGTTGACTTTTCTCTGCTTATAGCAGGAAAACTGTTCAAGCAGTCTCAAATTCCTTTTGCAGGCAGAATCCTCGTTCACTTGCTGTACTGCATGCTGATTTCCAACTTGTTCTGACAATTGGTTTTCTTGCAATTTGCTGATTCTTATTACCCCCTTTCAACTTTTCTTTATTACCCCGTCCGGGGTAATAAGGAAGTGCGGTCAAAACTTGAAATGCTCGACCACCCCAAGACTGATGGGGCAATAAGAAGCAGTCACATATTGCTTCTTTTTACCCTGAAAATTTGAGCCATATCGGACAGAAAATAAAAAAGTTATAAACCGTAGAAGTTTCACAGCAAGCACTTTCGGAAAATGCGCTAAAAAATGATTCCACCCAAAAGTGTGTTTTCCACCACCTGTTTAGTTCTGATGATCACCAATCAATTCTTTATCATATGTGACACTGTTTCCGAGAAGGACCTGCATTTTCGACCCCCCAAGACCCATTTTTTAAGAGCTACAGCCTGTTTTTTCTGTGGTTCCATGTATCCGACAGAGGGTTCGACAGCTTTCGAAGGCAGAGAAAAGGCCAAAGCAGGGGCCACAAAAGATGCATTTCACAGGAATTTTCCAAACCAATAGTGATTGTTCTTTCTTGGACAACAAGGCCAGCGAAAAAAGCTAAACGGATTCTGTGGTTGGTAATGGGAATCCCGTGATTCCAATTACCCCAAACCAAGGATTCTTATTACCCCAGGCCTATTGAAAATGGGGTAATAAGAATCTCCAGGAGCACAGGACAATGACCAAAAATCCATCACTATCCTTGTGAGAAAATCATTAACAACACTTTTCAAACACAGAAAAAAGCTGGGGTCTGAATGGGCCTGACAGGACTCACACGATGGTCATTCGTGTCACTGGGTATGTGATTTGCAAGTTCTCCGAAAATGACTTTTTTTGGTTGGGAGAGCAAAATTTCATGATGCTGTGCCAGAATGATCTGAAAATTTTGATGGAAGTTCATCATGAAGTGGTCCTTTTTGAAAATTAGTTTGGGCCTCCTAGCACTATTGTTGTAGAAGATATTGTCGAAGATGGCTATTACCCCGGATTCCTATTACCCCGGTCTCCCCTACCTAAAGAGCAATATGCACTAGACCTACTCTATAGATAGGCAACACCCAGTAGGTATCTTCTTTCCGGGGGTGTTGCACCTCTTGTCAAGGCGGATAAAAGTACTGCGTTCTCTCCATCATAAAGGAGCAAATTTTATTTGCGTTTTGTCTTGAATTCAGGTACCACTTCTCTTTTGGGATTTTTACGCATTTTATGACTTCCTTTGGATAGCAGTGGCGGCTCCTGCCTTTGCCTCATTGCATTTTGATATGAATTATTGCGGTTGCTAAGTGAAAGGAAGGTCATGTTCTCGCTGACGAACCCATGCAGAGTGCCGCACCTATCTTGGATGGATGAACATATTCTTCTGCATGCAGGGTGTCCAAGCATATCATTTGAAACATTGTTTGTTTGGTGAAACATTGTTTCTTTGAGGGAGGGGTTATTTTCAGATACCTTAGCTTCATAGGTACAATAGATC
>JASGXE010003635.1:0-50322 GCA_030068105.1 Sinentomon sp. SZTP_YWyxl
GGAGCCCACCTTAAGGTACTAAGAAATTTTAAAATTGAATCAATCGTTTTCAAAAGGGAACTATAGTCCATTTGACCCCTCACAATTCTCTTTATCACAGCTGTATGCTGTCTGAAGCTCGTCAAAAGCAAAAATAGAGGTCAAAAACGTCAAATGCAAAAATAAAGGTAAAACTCCAAGAGGACAAGTTCAACAATGCCAAGAAAGCCTCGAAACACATTTTCCCCGTTTGCCGGAGAAACATCATTTTGGACCATAGTTACCTTTTGAAAAGGACCTAATCAATTACAGGTTCTTCCAAATCACTCGTTCTTGAAAATCACTCCCTGAGCCTCCTACTCCGCTCGCACTGGTCGGCAGAATCAAGAGCAAATAACGAGTGAGATGATCAGTTTTTTAGGATAAAATCACCAGACATGTTTTGGTGATATCAGGGGTTTGTTTCCCAAAACCCCTTCCCAAGACCACAACCGAGGGGTCTTGGGAGGGGTCTTGAGATCTGATGCAAGAAAGTTTTTGAAATTGAATTTAAAAAAATTGGACCGCCCGGGATTCGAACCACCATCCCTTTCTCGAATCGAATATCAGCTGACGCCACGGACCGTTCGGCCATCCGGCATCGCTTCTCAAAAAATTAAAATTTTTATTAAATTTTATTTAATGAATTTTTTTAATGAATTTTTATAAGAAATTAATGCGTCAGATTGCAACAAGGCTTTCCACAGGACAGGTGTCAGATTTTGACCTCGCTTGTTGAAGAGGATCTTTGATTGCTGCAGCATGTAATTTTTACTAAAATCTGAACATTCGCAATTTTTACACGAATGAGTACACAACATCAATTCCGCCGCCACTATACTGCACGAGTTTGTGCATGAGAGGCTGCATCTCTCTCTTCGTCGACGTTCGACGACGACCGAACAGCGTCGCAAAAATTGCCAGAAACATTCCACCAAAATGGAAACACCAGCTGAAGCGACCACCAACTTCCATATCCAAGTGTTGGTGCAACCATATTTTTTCAATGGAACTCTTCAACCACTTTCGTTTTTTTGTGTTCAAAATCTGAGGGTGTGTAACCAAGGGCACAGGGAAGACGACCCCGAAGGAAAAATTTCAAAAATTCTGCTGGTGTTCACCGTTTTTTGCCAAATCTAGCGCAGAAAATTGCGGAAAGTCAAAAGTGGGCTTCGCTCGATTCGCTCGCTCAGCCCAATGACAGATCATTGGTCACATGAAACCGCACAGAGGTGAACACCCAACTGTTTTTTTTTTTCGCGGAAGGCCTCTTTGATGACTCAACAATCTGAACGCCACTTTTCCGGCGCAAACCCGTTTCTTGGATCCCCGTTTTTTGGATGAAGTGGTATTGGTCATTTCAGCGAGCGAAAATGCGGCTTCAAAACAAAATGCCAGCTCAACCTGCTACCCAATCCAACCTGACCAAACCGAACTCAACCTGACCTGCCATGACGTGACCGAATCTGAGATTTCATTGCGTGAAAAAACGCAAACTCTGATGCTGTTATTGCCATTACCATGTCCATCCAAGAAACGGGAATCCAAGAACCGGGATACCACGACTTTCCCACTGCGAAAACAGCAAATTGTTTTTTTTTCTGAATGCGTTGTCGCGTGCTTTTGCCAGAACCGACGCCACAAAAAAATATTTCCATGAATGCGAGTGTGGATTCCCGAAGTGAATTTCTGCAGCAGCAGGCATGGCAGAGTGGTCAAAAGCGTCGTGCTGCGAATCCATGGATGGTGGTTTCATATCGTGGCTGCATATTTTTGGAGAAATCTTCATGAAAAATACCAAAGTCCATTTTTGACACCGGTGGGCTGACACCACGCAGCAGGTTGACACCAGACCAGAACCACGCAGCAGGTTCACACCATGCAGTACACATGTTCTCATCACGCAGCAAAGCAGCAAGTTGCCACCATCAGTGGGTTGACACCACGCAGTAGGTTGACACCACGAAGTTGTTTGACATCACGCGGTAGATTGAAACCACGCAGTTGGATGACACCATGTGAGAGGTTGGCACCACGAGGTGGGTGGACACCATACGGTGGGTTGACACAACGCAGTACGTTGACACCAGCAGTTGGTTGACACCATGCTGTTGGGTGAAACCACGCGGTTGACATCACGGAGTACATTGACATCACGCAGTAGTTGACATCACGTATTTGGTTTCCACCGCGCAGTTGGTTGACACCACCCAGTTATGGTTGACACCACGCAGTTATGGTTGACACCACGCAGTTGGTTGACACCACGCAGTTGGTTGACATCACGCAGTTGGTTGACACTACTCAGTTGGTTGACATCACGCAGCAGGCTGACGCCACGCAGTTGGTTGACATCACGCAGTTGGTTGACACCACGCAGTTGGTTGACACCACCCAGTTGGTTGACACCACGCAGTGGGTTGACAACACGCAGCAGCTTGACATCACGAAGTTGTTTGACAACATGCGGTGGGTTGACACCAAGCAGTTGGATGACACCATGTGGTAGGTTGGCACCACGAGGTGGGTGGACACCATACGCTGGGTTGACACCACGCTGTATGTTGACACCAGCAGTTGGTTGACAAGACGCAGTAAAGATTGATACCATGCTGTAGGGTGACACCACGCGTTTGACATCACGGAGTACATTGACATCACGCAGTAGTTGACATCACGTATTTGGTTTACACCACGCAGTTGCGGTTGACACCACGCAGTTGGTTGACACCACGCAGTTGGTTGACACCACGCAGTTGGTTGACACCGCGCAGTTGGTTGACACCACGCAGTTGGTTGACACCACGCAGTTATGTTTGACATCACGAAGTTGGTTGACACCACGCAGTTATGGTTGACACCACGCATTTATGGTTGACATCACGCAGTTGGTTGACATCACGCAGTTGGCTGCCACCACGCAGTTGGTTGACACCACGTAGTTGGTTGACACCACGCATTTGGTTGACACCACGCAGTTGGTTGACACCACGCAGTTGGTTGACACCACGCAGTTATGGTTGACATCACGAAGTTGGTTGACACCACGAAGTTATGGTTGACATCACGCAGTTGGCTGACACCACGCAGGTGGTTGACACCACGCAGTTGGTTGACACCACGCAGTTGGTTGACACAACGCAGTTGGTTGACACCACGCAGTTGGTTGACACCACGCAGTTGGTTGACACCACGCAGTTGTTGACACCACGCAGTTGGTTGACACCATGCAGTTATGGTTGACATCACGCAGTAGGTTGACAACACGCAGATATGGTTGACACCACGCAGCTGGTTGACACCACGCAGTAGGTTGACACCACGCAGTTGGTTGACACCACGCAGTTGGTTGACACCACGCAGTTGGTTGACACCACGCAGTTGGTTGACACCACGCAGTTGGTTGACACCACGCAGTTGGTTGACACCACGCAGTTGGTTGACACCACGCAGTTATGGTTGACATCACGCAGTTATGGTTGACATCACGCAGTTGGTTGACACCACGCAGTTATGGTTGACATCGCGCAGTTGGTTGACACCACGCAGTTGGTTGACACCACGCAGTTGGTTGACACCACGCAGTATAGGTTGACACCACGCAGTTGGTTTTGAACCACGCAGTTGGTTGACACCACGCAGTTGGTTGACACCACGCAGTTGGTTGACACCACGCAGTTGGTTGACACCACGCAGTTGGTTGACACCACGCAGTTGGTTGACACCACGCAGTTATGGTTGACACCACGCAGTTGGTTGACACCACGCAGTTGGTTGAACCACGCAGTTGGTTGAACCACGCAGTTGGTTGACACCACGCAGTTGGTTGACACCACGCAGTTGGTTGACACCACGCAGTTGGTTGACACCACGCAGTTGGTTGACACCACGCAGTTATGGTTGACATCACGCAGTTGGTTGACACCACGCAGTTATGGTTGCCGCAGTTATGGTTGACACCACGCAGTTGGTTGACACCACGCAGTTGTTTGACACCACGCAGTTGGTTGACACCACGCAGTTGGTTGACACCACGCAGTTATGGTTGACACCACGCAGTTGGTTGACACCACGCAGTTATGGTTGACATGACGCAGTTGGTTGACACCACGCAGTTGGTTGACACCACGCAGTTGGTTGACACCACGCAGTTGGTTGACACCACGCAGTTGGTTGACACCACGCAGTTGGTTGACACCACGCAGTTGGTTGACACCACGCAGTTTGGTTGACATCACGCAGTTGGTTAACACCACGCAGTTATGGTTGCCGCAGTTGGTTGACACCAAGCAGTTGGTTGACACCACGCAGTTGGTTGAACCACGCAGTTGGTTGACACCACGCAGTTGGTTGATACCACGCAGCTGGTTGAACCACGCAGTTGGTTGAACCACGCAGTCGGTTAACAGCAGGCGACATATGGTTTGGTTTGGTTAGGTTAGGTTAGGTTATGTCAGGTAAGGTTAGATTACATTGGGTTTGATGTCGTTAACGTGTTTTTTAATTCGGAACGCACCGGTTGAATTTCTGGCGATTTGCTTGGAATTTAGAAATTCGCACCAACCACTGCTCTCCACTTGTTCCCTCGACAGACCGCAAATCGCCTCGCGCAAAAAATATTCTTCTTCCGATCACATGACCGAAATTTCATCGAAAGGTTTTCTGCAAAAATTGAATGCGGCGTGATTTGATTTGGGTGCTCATTTCTGGCGAACGTTTGTGTCCTGTCGGGGTACGGGTCAACCGAAAGGCCAAACAGAAATTCGGACTGTGGCTGGCTTTGACTGCAGCTGTTCTGACCTGATAATTGGAAAAAGCCAAACAGGAAAATAAACTTTCGTTGCTGTGCGCAAGTCCAATCTGTGCATGCACATTCCCAGGTGACTCAGGCCTGGAGGTGGGCACCTACCCACCTGACGCGCAGACCTCGATAAGCTGAGTTGCTGTTGGCAGTCATTCATCATCTGACCTGTCCTCGGCCTGTTTTTTCAGCAGTTCTAAAGCCGTGCGTGACCGTGTGTGTTGACTGCTGTCTGGAGTTGCGTCGGTGTTGCGAAATTTTTGTTTTCTGTCAAAAAAACAGAATCTCGAGTTTGGTTTCTTGGCTCTGGCGATAGTTTAACCGAATTATGTGTGTGTTCGAAGCAGATGCTCACAGGGATCGGGGGACTGAGACAGAACGGACTGAGGTAGAAGTGGACAAAGGAGGGAGTTTTTTGCATAGCTTACACCTGTCCTAACCCAATCTAACCTGACCTAACATAACCCGGAGAAATTAAAAAAATCAGCCTCCAAAAATGCAAAAATTCTGCCTCAGTTCGTTCTGCCCCAGTCACCGGTCCCACTCACAGCGTCTTCTTGAAACTTGACTTGCAAAACCTACGAGTTTACAGCGAAACCTACGCTGCGAAACCTACGAGAAACCTACGAAACCTACGAAACCTACGAAACCTGCGAAACCTGCGAAACCTGCGAAACCTCGTATTGCCATGACCGTGTTGCCATGGTTGGCTGGCACCCACTTTACATCAAAAAGAGCAAGGGGGTGGAGGGGTGGCAAAAGACCCCTTTCATGGTGCGAATGTGTCCACGCCGGACAATGACATTCGACAACTGGGTGTGAATTGTAGAGTTCCGAGATCTGAAGAATGAATTTCCATGAATGTTTTTGTTTGTTTGCAACGGATCAATCACAATAAAATCCTGGGTTTCCCAAAAGTCACTTGACAACCCCTTGAAGCAACTCAGGAAGCTTGTTTGGAGTGGAGTTTGTTCCAATTCGAATGGATAACACCTGCAGCAGGCAGCCTGCCCAATCTGAACCTGAAATCTCTAGAAATAAATCCACAAGAGAAGATTGAAAACCAGCAAATAGAAAAGGGTGTTGAAGTGACTTTTGGGAAAAAATGTGGAGGTATATGTGTGAGGTCAAAAATCCAATAGCTTCGGCTGATTGTTCCAAGTCCGAAAATCGTCCTAATGCAGATTTGTTCAAGCAGACAGTTGGTTATGCTATCAATGGCCTCATGCGACATTTGGACCATTTCCTCTCATCCGAGATTTGTTCTGCGGCTCGGCTCAACCTTCCCATTCCGTGCTCCCGATTTTTGTGCTGGAATATTCTGGCAGAATGAATTTTAGGCCACCCTGTATTTTTTTGGCAACGCAAATTGTTGAGACGCCAAAAAATCTTAGCAAGAAAAAAACTGTTGAACCTGTTAAGCCCCGTTTGGGGAAACATTTGGAAGCTCTTTTTGGGGAGCAGTCCAAAAATATTCGCAGCCTAATTTTCCTGAATTTCCTCCCCTCAATCTACTTTGTGGGTTTTAGACCAATATGTCTTAGATTTGCATCCAATTTTGTGGAACTTTGGCGTGATGCCCCTGGACCTAACAGAAAAACAACACTGCTCAATCATCCGGAAATCAACACTGCTCATCCATCTTTCTCTCTGCGTTCCAACCCAATAATTTGAGGTACTTTTCGAGAAGTTTCTTTGGCAGATCTCCTCTTTGGTATTGCTCAGACGAATCTCGATGTTCACATTTTCCATAATTTATCTCACCACAAAGAGACGCGGTTAAGGTCCAACTGCAAAAGGGCAACATCTTCAGGGGTTGCAATATTTCTATACAGAACAATATCGTCGGCAAACAAACGAATTTGGGAACTAAGGTCTTGCGCAATGTCATTTATGTATATTAGGATTTGTTAAGGACCAAGGACAGTGCCTTGGGGAACTCCTGCCTGATGTCACTGAGCATTTATTTGATGATACGTGCTCAACCATTACAACTTGCGTGCGAAATTCCAAGAAACATTAACCCTTTGTCTGTTATTGGCTTCCATGGAAGCCACCAAGGATCTTGCACTCTTCAAGGGTTTTCAGCCAAATAATCAGCAAAAAAATTTGCAGTAATATTCTGGTTTCAGTCAACAGAATAAAGGCTGAAGTTTCTAAATTATTGTTATTAAAACAATACTGCCACGAAAGATTTGGTGGCAGGACGAAGAACACAATTCTTCGAGTCAGATGATTAAAAGAAAGACAACAACTTTAAAATCAAGGAAGGTCAACGGTCACGTAACTGGTGCGACGCCCAGGGAAGCCATTGCACGGGAAATTAGAAGGGATGATTCCGGTAGACAATTCCAATCCCTGATGGTGCGAGGGAAGAAAGAGTTAAAATAACGGTTTAACTTGCAGATTGGAGCATGAAAAGCAGCTAGGCCATTGTCTGTATACTGCGCTGCTTTGGCTTCTTAAAATGGGGAGGCACAGTAAAATTAAAGGAGTTCGTTAAAATGCTGCTAAATAACTGAAGTCCTGCTAAATTTTGCGCCTGCTAGACAAAGAAGATAACCCAAGATCCCTCAATAGGGCGGTCACACTAGCTTCACGGGCACATGAACCGGTGATCATGCGAACAGCTCTTCTTTGAACCATTTCAACTTTTGATGTATCTTCCTGTGTGGCAGGGTCTCAAATGGCGCTAGCGTACTCAATTACAGGCAATACGAGGGATAAATATGCTTTGGGCTTGGCTTCTTTGGAGGAATAACACATATTTCTTAGAACAAAACCAAGAGTCATTTTGCCTTGGCGCAGGTGATCTCTCCATGAAAGGTCCAGGGAGATGAAAACGCCAAGATATTTAAAAATCCTGATTTTCTCAATAAGCAGATCATTGATTGTGTTAATTGCCTGGGTGGCAGGAGTTCTGACGCGCTTGGAAAAGGACATAGTTTTTGTTTTGGAAATGGTAATTTGCATTCCTCAGGCGTTGCACCAAGAGAAAACCTGGTTGAGGTCCGACTGCAGAAGACGAGTGTCGTGAAGGGAATTTACGGCTCGATAAATGACATCATCAGCGAACAGTCGTATGAGGTCACTTGAGATGTCGTTTATGGAAATCAGAAACAACAGCGGGCCGAGAACACTCCCCTGCGGCACGCCTGGAGTAACAGGTGATTCATATGAGATTGCACTTTTGACAGAGACCACTTGGGTGCGATTTTCCAGAAAACTTCTTATCAAATGGAGGATGAAATTTGGGAAACTCAGCAGTTGCATTTTCAGAATCAGTTTGTCACGAGGAACGAGGCCAAAAGCTTTTTTAAAATCCAAAAATATAGCATGAGTTGGAATGTTGTTGTCGAGATCTTTGGCAATATCATCCACCATCAGCAAAACCTGAGTTTCGCATGACATTTTGCCTCTGAAACCAATCTGATTTGGATGAAGAACATTGTTTTCTGTCAGGAAAGTTCTAATCAATTAAGGACGTCAAAAGTTGCTCAAAAACTTTGGAACAAATGCAGGTACCTCAGTGAAATTGATTTTCCAGATTTTGGACAAAATCGACATACGTCGACATAATGGACATTTTCCAGATTTTGGACAAAATCGACATACGTCTTATTACCCTGTTTTCGCTGAGCGGAGGATCCTCAGGGTGCACATGTTTTGACACTTGTGGTTTTGATCATGGGTCTGGGAACAGCAGGAAACCTTTTACAAAAGCAATTCAATTCCGAAAAGAAAAACTTGTCTTCTGTTTTGACAACCTGAGTTTCGCATGACATTTTGCCTCTGAAACCAATCTGATTTGGATGAAGAACATTGTTTTCTGTCAGGAAAGTTCTAATCAAGGTCAGGAAAGTTCTAATCAATTAAGGACGTCAAAAGTTGCTCAAAAACTTTGGAACAAATGCAGGTACCTCAGTGAAATTGGCCGATAACTTTCTGGCCGATTTGGTGGTTGATCCTTTTTTTCTTAATCGGGATGACATGAGTCTTTTTCCAGTCTGAGGGCGACTACTCTCCTTCAGACACAATTTTTGAAAAGAAAGATAATACGGTACTCAAAAGGCTAGAGCAAGCTCGCTTCAGTAAGCAACCGGTAGACCATCACAGCCCATGGCTTTTTAAGCAAAGAAGTTGGGAGAATTTACATCACCGCAAACGAGAATCTTATGACCAAGGGAAACATGAACCCCGAAAAGAGAAATTGCTTTTATTGAACTATCATGCTCATCCGCAGAGATTCAGCCAGCGTTGAGTTCCATATTGTTCCTCGTCGGAATTGTGACAGCAATGTTGCGTGACCTGATTACATGCAGACTCAGCTCTTGTGGCGAGACGTCAATCCCACTGCTTGAACTTAATGCGGGATATTCTGTTAAATGAGTTTGATTTTCCCCTCCCATGCAGTTATTCCATGAAACCAGTTCAACGCAGGACTGATAATAGCTGTTGAGCTTTGTGCTACGCTTCTGCAAACGTAACACATTGTTCAATTCCTTCTTTCCTCGTACTATCACTGAGTGGAATGCTCTACCTGGAGACTCTCCCTTGATATCCGCAACTCTTTCCCGCATTTCTCGCACCAGCGAACTGTAGCGACATCTTTTGCTCATTCTGATGATTTTCAATTCCGTTTGAAAAACAGGAATTGAACGGAATTGTTATAACCTTTTGACAAGGGTTTATCTGCTGACTTTTACAATTTTTAACGTGTATCCTGATGCAGCGCAAATCATTTTTGCTGTTTTTATTGTAATAATAATAATAAATAAATTAGCCGCCATCAAAGCTGTTTGCTCTGCTCGTTGCTGGTTTCTTTTACGTCTATGGTTTTTTCTCTGTGTTTTTTGTCTATCGCCTTTTTTTTTCTTTATTGCTTTTCTGTATAGGTACATTACGAACTTGTTATTTTATATGACATTCAGCTGGATCTGAGATTTGATAGCCTACTTATGATAATAATAATAAACTTTCGCAGCCACGTCCACTTGAGCGGTTCGCGTTCCTCAAATTCAAATTCAAATTCAAATTCAAATAATCCTTTATTTGCGGTTAATTTGCAAATTTTCAGGGAAAGCAGCTATGTACAGGTATAGTGAGAAAACGTTGGCAAATTATAAAAAATGAAGCAAAAAAGAAGCAATGAACACAGAAGACAATGAACACAGAACATAATGAACACGTGATGCAAGTTGTTATTTTTACGGCCTGCTCGACTTAGCGTTGCGCACATAGGTAGACGCAGTGGGTAGCTTATTCCAGTCACGACATGTCCTAGGATAGAATGAATTAAAGTGACATGCGTTCTTTATGATTGGTTGGATAATGTGCAAGTCATTTTGAGTCCTGCGGGGCTGGTGGCATAAAGTGAATTCAGATGGCAACTCGATATTGTATCGGTGTGCGATAATATTGGAGAGAGTTTGTAGCCTTCTGCTTGTCCTTCTTTCGCAAAGTGTTTGAAGGTTAAGATTATGAAGTAGAGAGCTTACACTTGTATCTCTACTGTAGTTTCCCGATATAAATCGCGCCGCAGTGCGCTGAATTCTTTCTATGAACAAAATTTGGTATGTAAAAAAAGGGTCCCACACTGTGCAGGCATATTCAAGTAAGGGTCGAACCATGCTAATATATGCTTTGCATTTGATTTCGGTTGTTGATGACTTCAGATTTCTCTGAATGGCACCCAACGCTCGTCTCGCACTGTTACATATTTGTTCTATATGAGGATTCCAATTAAGATTGCTTGTCAGTAAAACACCCAGGTACTTAAATTGATCAACTCGAAGAAGGGTGCCAGAATTAGAGAGACGATAGGAAAAAGCATTTGAGGCAGTATGCGCAGTTGTTTTTTCAAACCTCATTGCAACACTCTTACCGTGGTTAATGTTCATTTTCCAAGTTTGACACCAGTTTTCTATTGAAAGTAAATCCGATTGAAGCTGAGTCGAGCAGTCGTCTCCCGGTAAATGTGTGTATAAAGCAATGTCGTCGGCATAGAGCCGAATAGTGCTGCAAATATTTACACTTATGTCGTTCATGTAAATTATGAATAATAAGGGTCCGAGAACGCTGCCTTGAGGTACCCCTTGATTGATGGAGAAGGGGACATTGTCAGTGAGGTTTTGGATTTTGATAATCCCAGATCTAGAGGTGAGGAAAGATTCCACAAGAGAGATGATGTGTGCCGGAAAGTTTAGCATCCTTAGTTTTTCTATTAAGAGATCATGCGGCACAGTGTCGAATGCTGATTTGAGGTCTATGAAAATGACATCAGTTACCAGTTTCTTTTCAAATGCTCTGCCAGTGGCGACAAGCTATAGGCCTAATCATAACAATTTTTTTTACATTTTTTTTTCTGCAAACATTTTTTAAGCGGCCACAGATCTCAATGAAGTAGCAAGCTAATCGACAGAACATTTTCTGCAGTGCCGTAATGCGCTGGACTCTTATTTGCTTGGACGAGTTTTATCGGTTTTGGTTTTGCGAAATTTGTGATTTTGAAGGAGTTTTTCCATTCCTGAGCTTTTATTCCTTCCCAGGTTAAGTTTCTCCATCATTTCTCCATTTCTCCATAACTACCCACCGTCGGTATCGGAGCTGGAATATCGGCATCATCGACTTTTGTTTTCACATTTTGAGGACGTCTTTGTGACTTTTTGATTCCTCGTTTTCGAGTCCACGTTTTTCGAGTCCGCGTTTATCGAGTCCACGCTTTTCGAGTCCACGCTTTTCCGAGTCCACGCTTTTCGAGTCCACGCTTTTCGAGTCGACGTTTTCAAATAAGCGCAACCTCCTCTTTGGGGCGTTGCTTGCCATTGTGACACCTTTTACCGTAAAACCATCATCACCCCTTTTTTAACAGCATGTGGCGGCGGAATTAATGTTCCCATACATGTGTGTTTCCCCATTTAACTGTTGCCTCCGAAACTTTTTTTTCTTTCTTTTTATTCTTATGCAGGCGGTGGAAATTAAAGTGCCAGATTTCAACAAAGCGTTCTGGAGGTGTCAGATTTTTGTCCTCGGTAACAAAAGAGGGTCCTTAATATCAGCAGCATAGAGTTTTTGCCAAAATCTGAAAGGTCGCAATTTTTTACATGTATGAGTACATTAATTCCGCCGCCGCTATACACATCGCACTGATAACAATTGCACTCGGACATTTTACATGTTTCAAGTGGCAAAAGAAAAGCAAAGTTCAAAGGGAATTCAGCGATGCAGGATTTTGGCGTCAAAATTTTCCAGTACTGTTTTGGTTTTGAGAAAATAATTTGTTTGTGATCATGGCATTCGCTTGTATCGCAATGCTCTCGTGACACGAATAGGTATCCTTTCAGTGGTTCATGGCATATGCCGAGGATTTAAAGACGATTTGTGGACTCACTGAAGCAGTGTTTCAGCGCCTTTGGACGTCAGTCTGGAAACCAGGACATCATTGGGTTGCAGTTCGGAATACCTGCCGACATCTGAAAAAAAGATGAACTGGACGAGTTTTCACACGCGCTCAAGAAGCAAAAACAGTATAGGAAGATGACGATGTAGGTAGTGTAGGATAGGTTGGGATGGGTGTGTTGGGATAGATTAGGTTGGGTTAGGTCAGGTTAGGTGAGCTTTAGTTGGCTTTCAGTATATCAGAGAGCAATGGTGATAACTCGTTCAGTTCAATGTTGGCAGGTATTCCGAACTGTTACCCATCATTGAACAGTTACTTAGCAGTGGCTGCATGGCTGGCATTTTTGCCCTTCTCAATTCGAAAAAGCGACCCTTTTCCGAGTTCAGCGAAAAAATAATCGTGTTCCTTTTTGTGAAGCAAGCATAGTTACCCCCCAATGAACACCAATTTCGGAGGAAGTGCGCTTTCACATTCAGCAAAAACTGTGAACGTTACGTTTCCAGTCATTCACATAACAAGATGGTTAAATAGTTGATTGTTTGTAATGACAATTACGAAATGTACAGATCGATCCACAAGTGCCTGCGTGGTTGGAATAACGCTCGCGTTGGTTTGAGTCCTGACATGTGGGTTTTTGTTGCGTCGTAGATCTCGATTTCTCCAGAAAAGTTGACATCCCACGTTCGCTCCTTGCCAAGAAAAAGAAAACTGTCCAGTCGTGCCAGCCCGTTCTTCCTTTGCTTGGGATCACAAGCTGGTTCCGCGCGCTTCCGAATTGAAGTTCCGATTCCCAAAAAGTTTCGACTTAGAAAAGTTCCGATACCGTTGCGATCTTGCGGACTTCCGACCCGACTTTAAAACACGATTCCGCCCGATTCAAATTCCAAAAAAACCACGATTTAAATCCGGAAAACAAAACTGCAACCAACGTGATTCTAATGCTTACAAGTGCCGTAACTCTCATTGCCCATCCCCGCCCACCGAGCGCCAATTTTCGATCTTTTCCTTTCTCTACCGTCGCGTCAAGAGGCCGGTTTTCCTGGCTCTGGTTGATTTGTGCGTCGCTGTGCATCGGCAACGAAAAGTTTAATTTCTCTAGAACCAAATGACGGATTTTCATCAAACCTTTTTGTGGGGGGGATAGACTGGGGTCTCTGAGGCGGGCCTTTGGCCTTTCGCCTCACTCATCGACGTGTCGGGATCCGCTTTAAAAAGCGCGGATCCCAAATCCAACCCAGCGGGAAAGAGGAATAAAGTTAAAATAAAAGTATAGGAAAGAGGGGAGATAAAATAAAATACAAGGATGGGTAAGGATGGGAAGTTGGAGGGGAAGGGATACTCTTTCCACCAGTGACAGGCTGGAAGGTTGTCCTGTCACTGGGCTTCTCCTGCTGCATGCTAGTCTTGCTATCCTTTCTCGAAGGAGTGGGCACTCCCAAGTCCGGTAGCAGCCTATGCACCAGCTCCCCTGAGTGCCCCTGCACTCTCCCAAACCTGCTGGCATAGCAGGGGTTTCCCTGTTCCATCATGGGGACTGTTAAGAACCGGTTTTGACGGTCAGTCCCAGACTCAGGAACAGGGAGGCTTGAGGAAGAGCTTGGAAGAGTCAACCCCTTCATCGTCGCTTTGCCCAAGCTCGGAATCAGGGAGAGACTCATTCTCACACAGCCACTAGAGACTCCCGAAGGGCACTCTAGGACGCTAATGCGAGTAAGTGTCGCCATACGTCCCGCCAGGGGGAAATGGGCCCATGACCCCGTATGGCAACAACCAGGAGAGCAGCTTTGCCAGACCGCTCAATCCTGGGGCGAGTACTTCGAATCCCTCGATGACTTCTGATGACCTCCAGAATGATCCTCCGTGCAGTCGTCTCGACTCCGGTCCCCGGAACCAGAGGAGCCTCCTGTGGTCGAAACCTCGGGCAGTGGGAGGCCGCCCAATCGTCAGATCTCTCCTTCGTCCATCTTCTGCTATCGCCGCGCCGTCGAAGTACTCTTTCCAAGCCCCGCCTCTTTGGATATCCGCCAGCTACCAGCCACCGGTGGTCCGACTTGATCAGCGACGGTGAAGAATCCCAAATCGAAGACCAACCTTTTGTGTTGGAAAGCTGAAAATTAGACCTTTTCAGGATTATAAAATTGTCCCGAACTTTTCACAGGCAAAACTTGAAAGTCATGCGGTGAAAAAATATGTTCATATTTTGACAAGATAAAATTTTGCGTTCTTGCTGAATACTTTCAATGATTGCGCGATTTTTTCCGTTACAACATGGTATTCACCTGCGGAAGAGTTGTAGAGGAAGCCCTCAGCTATCCACAGACACCAAAATCGTTGCATTTGAACACCATTTGACTATTTTTAATATACAGTATGAGCGATCTTATCGGCGAACATAGCCGAGCATATATCAGACTGGATTCGTTTTGATTTTGCATGCTTTGTCACTTTTTCCGCAATCCGGGTCAATGTCACGAACACAGTGTAATTTGCGAGGAGTCGAAAAGCTGAGGAAAACGTACATGGTGTTACAAAACTTGAAATCACATTGTGATTGTGTTTCGCCGAGCTCTGCTTATTCGATGAAAAAATCGCTGCAATGCTTTGGAAATGCAACGCCAAAGGACCGAACAAGAGCATTCAAAAGAAATGCGATGTTACAATGGAAGGAATGAACGCTAGTTGCATAAATCGCTTCAAATTATGTGGATTTAATGATCAACCAATTTTCGTTTGGAGTTCGAAACGTCTGCAAGCAATTGCAGTGACTCATTTTCACTGTGACTGGGCCAAGAAGACATAAACATGCAAATTACGAGACGATCAAAAAGGAAGAACCTGAAACGCTCCAAAATTTTGCCCAGAGATCGAAACCTGTCGAACCGACCTATCAAGGGACCCCCGCCAACCTGGCGTTAATTCCGACCCGAGCCTCAATGTGATCCGACCCCTTCTTCGCCCCATGGAAGGCTCCAAAAGATCAATTTCCGGACAATGGCCGTAGCACCAACCTCACTCATTGCGACCCAGAATTCAGTGACCATGAATGCAAAAAAAGTTCCACAAATGATACAGATTTTTTGACAAAAACAACTGCTGTTGTCATCGTGTTTGAACTTCTGCATCCATGCATTGTCTGGCCGCGAAAGGGCAATTTCTCGTAAGATGACCAGGAATAAAAAACAACGCAAAATCACTCGATCGCAACGGCTTATTTCATTACGTTCAAGTGAGGCGCCCAGCCCTTTTCACTTTCTGGAGCTGACTTGAGACAATTTCGGCTCGAGCAAAACCCAGAATGCCAACTCCAACCTTTCCAAAACATAACAAACTATCCTAACTTGCCCGAAACTGACGGAATTTCGCTGATGAGATCAAGAATGTTATTCCTCCATCGTCCACATGTTTTGAGGTATTCCGAAGTCTAACCTTCTTTGTTCATGTTGAGTGAGAGTCATCTGGGGTCAATAGGTCTTTTTCTTGTTTAATTGCAGCAGGAAGAATAAATTCTCTTTAACTTGGAGATAATCACGAGAGCCGAACGGCCGTTTTGGCCGTTTTTTGGCCAGGGCCAAGGAAGTCTTTTTGGACGTTTTGGCCGGGGCCGAGGGAGGACCCTAGTTTTGGCCGTTCCGTGTAAAGGTCTGAACATCCAAGGAGGTGCGCTGCAGGTGCAGCGCGCGAAGGCAAGCCCCAGCGTAGGTCCCTTCACAAACATGCTGCGATAGCGCCAACAGGTTTTACTTTTCGACAAACTTCCGGTACTCCAACTCTCGACCTACCGAGCGCCCTGCACGCTCTTTCAAAAGCAATTTTTTCTTATAATGATTATTTGTCGATATTTTTTAAAAACAAACAATATCGTCGAAGAAAAGGCGGCAGATTCGCCTTTTCGCGTAATCGCTGCGGCGATGACCTGCCGCCCATGTTCGGAGATAATAGCGCTTATACTGAGATATGTTCCCCATGTTCGGAGATAATAGCGCTTATGTAGAGAGAACGCGACGCGGAATCATTCATTTTGTTTTCTGCACAAAAATAAGCGGGGATGAGGCCGCGCCTTCCTTGAGGGCCGCGATTTATCCCGTAGTGACATGGTTTCGACGTGTGGATGAGTTACAGAGGAAGCTTTCAGCTTTCCAAAAATACCAAAATCATTGAATTGGAACATCATTTGACCATTTTTATGGAGAAGAAACACGACACGGAAGCATTTTTTGTTTTCGACGCAACAAAAAAATAATGCTTCCATGTCGCGTTTCCTCTTCATGAATGGTCAAATGATGTTCAAATTAAATGATTTTGGTATTTTTGGAAAGCTGAAAGCTTCCTCTACAACTCTTTCGCAGGTCAAAACCATGTTACAACGGAAAAAATCGCGCAATCTTTGAAAATGTGAGGCAGGAACCCGGAATTTTATCACATCTTAACTAGGAAACTTTTGTGTCTCAAATTTTTTGAGCATTTTACCAGCGAAAAATTCGGGGCTGTTATACACGTCCAAAATCGCACATTTTTCTGCTTTCCAGCACATCAAGTTCTGTCAAAATCCGTGAATCGGTTCAAGAGAAATTTAAGATTCTGTGGGTGACAACCCGCGACCGCCGTATCGTCGCACCTGTCGCAGTCGGCCACCGAGCGACATTCGCGCCTCTTGCGGACAAATAAAAACTGGCGACACCCAAAGCGCCGATTTATGCCAGTTATTGAGTATTGAAATCACGTTGCTGCAACTTTTAAACAAGGTCGCAGACTTTCGCCAACCACGCAGGGACTTGTGGATCGTTCTGTACATTTTGCCAAGACAAGGCGGACAGTTTGTCATGTAGAGACTATGCATCCGTCGTCCAATGTCCCCTTCCCTGCACGAAACGGGCAGAACAGGTGACGGTAGTCGATGACATCAGGACAGAGAGACAAAACGGGATGGAAGTTCTTCCCATCCCATCCCATATCCTATCTCATCCCATCCCATCCCATCTCATTGCACGAGTGACAAAACGGGGATGGAAGTGCTTCCCATCCCATCCCACCTCATCCCACCTCATCCCACCTCATCCCACCTCATCCCACGAGAGACAAAACGGGGATGAAAGTGCTTCCCATCCCATCCCATATCCTATCTCATCCCATCCCATCCCATCCCGTCCCATATCCTATCTCATCCCATCCCATCCCATATCCTATTTCATCCCATCCCATCTCATCCCACGAGTGACAAAACGGGGATGAAAGTGCTTCCCATCCCATCCCATATCCTATCTCATCCCATCCCATCCCATCCTATATCCTATCTCATCCCATCCCATCCCATACCATCCCATCCCATATCCTATCTCATCCCATCTCATCCCACGAGTGACAAAACGGGGATGGAAGTGCTTCCCATCCCATCCCATCGCATCCCATCCCACCTCATCCCACCTCATCCCACGAGTGACAAAACGGGGATGAAAGTGCTTCGCATCTCATCCCATCCCATCTCATCTCATCCCATGAGTGACAAAACGGGGATGGAAGTGCTTCCCATCCGATCACACATCGTGCCATTGTGAACTCGAAACTGCTGCAATATTATTCGCACATCAATCTGAATGAAATTCCTGCGAATTTCTGCCATGTCCTATGCATTTGAAAACACTTCATGGAGAGAGCCTAAATAACCGACCTGTATGCCATTCGGGTGACGGGACAGAGGTAGGCCTGTATGTGCGTGGATAGCGGACCCTGCATTGACCCAATTGCGATATTTCTATTTCTATCTTTTTTTTTATCCGATTGTTGTTTTTTCTGCTCCATGTATGCACACTCGTAGAAAGGTGTTTCTGCGATAGGTAGGCGTTTTTTTGAGTTTTTAGGTGATTTACTGCGATTTTGGACTGATTTTTGGATTACGACTCGGACTTAAATATCGGCAACTTTGATCAACTGGAATAATCGACCTTGCATCTGAACCCCGGCAAATTGGATAAACGGATTAATTGAACTTGGAACATCTCAACCGAAACCCCCAATGGAAATGAACAAATCAACGACCATGGATTCGACACTGGCACCAAAATCAACTGGAAAATCCTCAACAACCTCAACCTCGACAACCTCCAAAGGCGTTGGAAAGAAGCAGGTAAGGAATGCATCTGGGTACCTACACTACAAAAATTTTGAGAAATTGCCACTAAAAGTGGTCAGATTGCAACTGCTTTAAACTCGTGGCGAATTTCCGCATTTTTGTCGCAACAATCCCACAAAAGGTACATGGTGGCAGATGCAAGCATACAGAAAAAATTTCCACAAAATCCAGTAGAGTACCTATATTTGTGCAGTGGCCATTGCGAAGTGAAGTCCCCTCGGGTGATCAGACAGAAAGGGCTCTGACCTGACCCTTCCAATGTTCTTTTCTATGAAGATTGGAATAGAATTCTGTTCGTTTGGTTCATCCCCCATGGGCATTTTGGCAACTCCAACCTTGGAGTTGCCATCTGAGGAATCACTCGGAAGAAACTGATTGCCTCTGCAACGCTTCATCCATGTCGGCACCGATGCACTGTGGACCACCGCCGACGAACGATTTTGTTGAAACACTCTCATCCTGAAAACATGAGAAAACATCATGTGCTCCATCGTGCTCAACGCACAAAGACAAAGTTTTAGACAGGAAAATCCGATCCATGTTTGACCTTTGACCTGGGGCCAATATGCTTCCACGGCTTGACCGCGTTACATTTCCGCGATCGTCAATATTGACAACAATTTGCGGAGCTGAGAAAACTCAGAAAACATCAGTCATTTTCGCATTGAACCCTTTTTATGCCTTGTTCCATTTGAAGATATGTATAAACTGAGAATGCTCGTCATTCTTCCATTTAAATGTACAGAAAAACTTTAATTTCTATTCCGAGAATGAAGTTTTCGACCGAGTTTTCATTATTGAAAAAATTCTGAATTCACTCTGAGCACACTTGGGAGCATTCTTAGCTCATATCTTCAAGTGGAATGAGGAGTAGATTTTGTCTGATTTATGGACCAGTTTCACACGTGACACGAACAATATCCCCAACTTTAACGAGTAGCTACTAGGTCTGTGCTTCAACTCGAAATACCGTAGCATTTCTAGCTAATTGCGCTTAGCTTTTGTTTTTCACAAACTCAAAATTATGACGGCGCTCATCGCAATAGCATGGTGTATAAAAGAAGAAGTGGAGGAACTCCGGGATTTTTTTCGTGGGACAATAAGTGCTTTGCGGTGTTGCGGCGTTTGTAGGCGGGATGCGCATCGAAAGACATACGAATGAATGGAGGACCGCGGTGCAATGTCCAGAGAAAGTTAAATTCCTCCGGAACAAGGCGACGGATTTTGATCTAGTCGCCTATGTTGCAAAGATGAAAAATGAGCGCTTCCACATGTATAATGATCCCATCCTTTCGCCGGGTAAAACTCTGCACAAAAGTACTCAAGTTTCGGTGTTATTAAATTCCGGGTTCCTGCCAGGTATTTTCAAAGATTGTGCAATTTTTTCCGTTACAACATGGTTTCGAGCAACGGAAGAGTTGTAGAGGAAGCCTTCTAGTTTCCATCAAAATACCAAATTTGTTGAATTTGAACACCATTTGGCAATTTTATGAACAGAGACAGCGCGACATGGCAGCTAGTTTTTTTTTGAGCGAGGAAGAGGCCGCGACTCTCTTGAAATCCCTGGGAGTCGCGACCTCTTCCCCGCTCGAAGACAAAACGATGCTGCCATGTCGCGTTCGCGTTGTCTCTATTCATAAAATTGCCAAATGGTGTTCAAATTCATCGATTTTGATATTTTTGGAAACTGGAAGGCTTCCTCTACAACTCCTCCGCAGGTGGTAACCATGTTGTATACGGAAAAAAATGCACAATCTTTGAAAATACCTGGCAGGAACCCGGAATTTTATAACACCGAAATTTGAGCACTTTTGTTACTCCAATGGCACATCCACTCAGCACATCCACTCAGCACATCCACTCAGCACATCCACCCAGCACATCCATCAGCACATCCACTCAGCACATCCACTCAGCACATCCACTCAGCACATCCACTCAGCATCCATCAGCACATCCATCAGCGCGTCCATCAGCACATCCATCAGCACATCCACTCAGCACATCCACTCAGCACATCCATCAGCACATCCATCAGCACATCCATCAGCACATCCATCAGCACATCCATCAGCACATCCATCAGCACATCCATCAGCACATCCACTCAGCACATCCACTCAGCACATCCATCAGCACATCCACTCAGCACATCCACTCAGCACATCCATCAGCACATCCACTCAGCACATCCATCAGCACATCCATCAGCACATCCATCAGCACATCCACTCAGCACGTCCATCAGCAAATCCATCAGCACATCCACTCAGCACATCCACTCAGCACATCCACTCAGCACATCCACTCAGCACATCCACTCAGCACATCCACTCAGCACATCCATCAGCACATCCACTCAGCACATCCACTCAGCACATCCACTCAGCACATCCATCAGCACATCCACTCAGCACATCCACTCAGCACATCCACTCAGCACATCCATCAGCACATCCATCAGCACATCCATCAGCACATCCACCAGCACATCCATCAGCACATCCATCAGCACATCCATCAGCACATCCATCAGCACATCCACTCAGCACATCCATCAGCACATCCACTCAGCACGTCCATAAAATGTCCGACATAAGTGCAGTAGAGAGTGTTCAGCGACGTGCTGCCCGGTTCATAACGAATACATATGGTCGCTTTGTCAGTGTCTCTGGTCTTCTCAAACTTGTGCTACCCACTCTTGCAAGTAGACGTCGCAACCATAGCTTAAAAACCCATTTCGAGATGGTGATTGGTGCTGTTGATTTCCCATTGCCACTTTGTTACTCCCGAAATCCCCACATACGGCGGCGAGATCCAGTTGACAGCTAACTATACCTCCGAGGTAAGCAATGTTAAAGTGCCATATGCTATACCTCGGAGGTATAGCAGATGGCACTTTAACATTGCTTACCTCGGAGGGAAAGTTACCTGTCAACTGGATCTCACCGCCGAGAGACGCACAGACAATGGACAAAGCTTTGGTCGTTCCCTTCGCCAGACCGAATATCTACAAAATTCTTTTTTTCCTTTGGTTGTAACAAGTTGGAACAGCCTCCCTCGTACTTCTCCTCTCATTTTCAGGGTTGTTGAGTCAGGTGAGGCATGATAACATTTTTTTCTTCTCTTTTATGGCTGGCTATCGATTCTGTCCAGTGCCTCCTACAACACAAGGCCTCCTACAACACACAGTGCCTCCTACAACACAGTCAGCGGAGAGATCAATGCGGGGTTAACGCTAACTCCGAGCAGCGAGGTAAATTTTTGCCATCTGCTCCAATGTAAAAAATTTACCTCGCAGCTCGGAGTTAGCGTTACCCCCGTGATGATCTCTCCGCCGAGTGTGTTGTAGGAGGCACTGTTCTGTCCCCCTGTCGCACCAATGATTCATTTTCATTACCTGCATTCCCCTGTTTGAATTACTTTTCTCTAGGACTTGACTTCCTGTTTTTTAATATTTGACAACTTCTTTCTCCTTATTGTTGTTTGACATTGTTGACTCATTGACAACAACATTGACTGCTATAGTGAATTGCACTTGTTGTTTAGACACAGCAACCAATTCTTTTTTTTTTTTTTTTTGTTTTTTGGACATAAATAAATAAATAAATTGAGCCACTCGACCGCCCCCCGCCCGCCTCTTTCTGTTGCACACTTTGTCTGCATTGAAGCGTGAAAAACCCACTGTTCCACAAACCCAGTGGCGCCGATAGCGCTCTAAAATTGGGGTGATGAGTAAAAAGGGCATCAATTTTTCGGGACATTGGGGCAACACCGGGGCAATGTATATGATTCGGGCAATCTCGTTCCAGACGATGCGGTGCGCGAAGCACAACACCGGGGGGCGATTTTGCAAACCCTGCCGCGACTTTAGATAGCAGAGAGCGTTTTGTGCAAGATTGCTCGATTGGGGCCCTTCACTCGCAAGAAAAAAATATGTTGTTTTTTCTTACCAAAAGCTATCTGAACCTGACCTAACCCTGTCCCCTCTCGGAAAAATCAATGCTCGCTTGGGG
This sequence comes from Sinentomon sp. SZTP_YWyxl, assembly GCA_030068105.1. NCBI lineage: Eukaryota > Metazoa > Arthropoda > Protura > Sinentomata > Sinentomidae > Sinentomon > Sinentomon sp. SZTP_YWyxl. The sequence goes on from JASGXE010003635.1 coordinate 22,362, forward strand.
CCCCGGCCTTCCATCTAAAGTCGCGGCAGGGTTTGTAAATTGGCCGCCGGGGGTGGGGTTCGGGGAGGGGGTGTCCCCCTCCCGGAAGCCAGTTTACAAACCCTGCCGCGACTTTAGATGGCAGGCCGGTGCCCCCACCGAGCATTGGGTTTTCTGAGAGGGGGCAAGGTTATGGTTAAGATTGCTTTAAGAAGAAGGTCGGATGGCTTTTTTGCGAAAACAGGGCCCCAATCGAGCATTCTTGCACAAAAAGCTCGCTGCCATCTAAAGTCGCGGCAGGGTTTGTAAAATCGCCTCCCGGAAGGGGAAAATTTGTGAAAAATGGAACCTCTCGGGGAGCTCAGAATGCGTAATTGTTGAAAAAGAAAAAACAATCTCATTGCATAAAATTCGATAGCTTCTTCATAGCAAATTCCAACTTCCAACTGGATCGAACAAAACACAAAAATTGGCAAAATACCGGTTGACAAAAATTGGCCAATTGTGGGTGTCTTGGGGATAATTAGGTATTCAACAAAGGGAAGAAACGGTGGATGTGGAAAGGAAGGGCAAGAGTCCCCCCAGAATATAGCCCTTCCCATTATTGGAGGGGTGCACCCCCAACCCCGCATGATATGATCGGCGCACCTGCACAAACCTATAACCTGTTTATCTTGACTTAAATTATGACAATTCGATTCGATTCAATCCGATTCACAATTGGCATCCACACAAACGCAAACACAATAAATTGTGCCACCTCATGTTGAAATGTCACATTCCTTTTTCAGATGTCTACGCATAACTTCAAAGCATCGGACGGAACACCATGCACGGCCGCCAAAGTTCCCGGAGACGGGAACTGCATGTTTCACGCCCTAATTATCATGGTCTCAATGGTGGCTCCACAGGAAAAGTGGACTGTGCCATCACTTAGGAGCAAAATCGCCGACATCATTGAGAAGACACCGGTGCTGTGGGAAAAAATCCCTATTTACTGCGCTGACAATGAGCACGAGTCCCATCCCAGCACTCCAAAGAAAGGCAATGCCACCTGCCGAACATCATACCTGGCTGGAGTAAGGGGGAATTGCTGGGGGGACGAGATGGTGTTACAAGCCGCTGCTCAATTATTCGAAGCAAATATACAGGTGGTGTCAACTACGCACAGCCAGCTAATCGAGGATGACGCCAGTTGGCGAACACTCCAAATAAGGCACTGCTCCACTGTGGCTAATGGCGAAAAAAACCATTACGAGCCAATTATATCTGGAGGGCCCACGCCAAAGAATGCACCAGCTCTGACACCGGCACAGGCTTTGGTAAGAAGTTTTCCTTTATGCAACCTGAATAGCTTTTGGGAGGTACTTTTGTGCAGTAGTTTTGCCAGACCTCCCCTAGGGGGGGGTCTACACCCCCCAGAAATTACGTACACCCCCCAGAAAAGTGACCAAACCCTGAAGGATGGTGAGTTGAATCAGTTTGGCTGGCAGCCAACAAAGGCACGACTGGCCCGTTCTGTTGGCTCTCCCTGGCAGGAAATTAAGCCTCTTGAACACCAAACTTTCCCCCAAAATAAACCCTCATATTTCAAAATTTTCTCAGCTTCTGGGGGGCGCGCCCCTCAGACCTCCCGCCAGGGGCTCCGCCCCTTGCAACGCCGCTGGGGCGCTGCCCCATACCCCGATTACTGGGGGGCTCCGCCCCAGACCCCCCGTCTTGAGTTACGCCCAGATCCTTCGTCGGTTGGACCCCCTGAAAATCTTCACACCCCCCAAATTTCGAAATCCTGGCAAAGCTACTGCTTTTGTGCTGTTTCCCTACCTTCTTTTAAGTGTTAAACTCAAATTCACATTGCCCTGATCTGCTCTGATGTGTAATTTTCTGGCAACTAAACGTGCGCGACTGAAATTGAAACGTGAGAGAAAAAAAGACATTAGTGATCACTGATCACCAGCAAAGCAAGAAAAGAAAGCGTTCCCTCATTCCCTAATTTTCCTCTATGGCAACTTTGAACTATCTGAAACTTTATCACTGTGAAAAACCGTCACATGTACAGGGTGTCCCACTTAAAGAGGCCCCTGTGATGTTCATTGTGTTTTCAATTTTATTTTTACCCTTTTTCCAGTCCAGGTTTAATTGCGCCGGTTAGCTTGAAGATTTGCTGTTGCTTGATATGTTGTTCACAGTTGATCATCGCACTTGTGACATGTGTCACCCCATCCATTGCGATGATCATTGATGTGTCATTTCTTTTTGATGTTTAGTGTCATGCGCCACTTGTTTTGCTATACAGTCTTTCCCAAAAGTCACTTGACAACCCCAGAAAAGTGCATTGCAGTTTTGAAGCAACTATGGAAGCTTGGAGTGGATTTTGTTCCAAGTCGAGTGGATAACACCTGCAGCATGCATCCTGCCCAATCTGAACCGGAAATCTGCAGAAATAGCCCCACAAGAGAGGATTGAAAATTAGCAAATAGCAGGGGTTGTCAAGTGACTTTTGGGAAACACTGTATATGTATATTCCGGGTCGTTCAACTCTTTAACAGATAGGTGCGATAGTGTTGTCACTTAAATATCTTTTGAATCGTTATGACTACGTCTCTGTAAGGTGAATGTTTCTCTGAATGAAACTCTGTCCCGCTTATTCAGTTTTGTTCATGTTGGATTGAATGTCCCACGCATAAACGTTTTATGCCTGCCTGCATATTAAAAATCTAGACATTGGCTCGCCATTAGGTTAAGTTTAAGGGTTAAGACCGGACCAATGATTTCGTCAAACTCAAATTTCATGAAAACTCTTTTGCGAAATGGGCTCTTTTTTGCAAACAAATTCACCTTGCGTGAGACCAGCCTTCGAGGGTCGAGATGTGATCATCCCAACCTGACCTGACCAACTTTGGGATACCTCAAAAGCATCATGTCGTCTGTCGTCCCTTGCTTCTTTTTTTTTTTTTCTTGGTGGCAGCGCTGTGCGTAATTTCATTACAAAAAGGTCATTCATTTTACGCATGGTATAAAAGCATGCTCCGGGGAGCCAGTTTACAAACCCTGCCGCAACTTTAGATGGCAGGCCGGGGCCCCCACCAAGCATTGTTTTTTCTGAGAGGGGACAGGGTTAGGTCAGGTTCAGATAGTTTTAGGGAAGAAAAAAATATTTTTTTTTCTTGCGAAAACAGGGCCCCAATCGAGCATTCTTGCACCAAACGCTCTCTGCCATCTGACGTCGCGGCAGGGTTTGTAAAACCCCTTCCGGGGACTGATTTTTATTCGATGGACAACATTAGCGGGCAATTCTCGCAAAAAAAAACTGCGGTTTTCAATATTTCCACTCTGGATGGAGTGTTAAACTTACAAACTCATTCAACTTGATTAAGATTCGAACAAAAAGATATCCATGAATGTGGTGGTCATGCAAATTGGTTTCGCCAAATAAGGCCAGAGAGCCATGGGGCCATGGCAAAAACCTGAGCGTTTAACGAAGTCAGAGACACCGCAATGTTCCAAAGGATTTCTTTTGACAAATTGAAAACTGACCATCTGATGCTCAAATATCGCACAGCGGCTGCTCAGAAAATATGTTGAGAGGCCGGGTGAATGCACCCTGGGAATCTGGCAAACCTTCTCGCTTCCACGAGCTGTATTTATTTCAACCGAACAGCGCAGCTTGGAACTTGCAAAGGCGATGGTCCCCGGTTCGAGTCCTGGAAGAGCCGAACTTTTCGACCAATTCAGAAAATGACGCTGGCTGGATTTCACGCGTCTGGATTGCTGGATTTTTTGCATCAAACTAAAATTCGAAAAGTGTTATACTCATGCACAAGAAAAGAATCTTTCAGCAATTGCGATGATGACCATCCAGTCTTAATCTTTTTTTTTCTTTTCTGATTTCAGGAGAAAAAGAATAAGGCACAAAAACGTGCAGCCGCACCTGCAGCCGCCGACAGACCAGAAAAGAAAGGCAGATCAACCAAGCGAAAAGCCAGCAACGAAAAAACCGATGATGGCAACACTTCTTGGTGCCCAAGCTGGTACAAGACCTCCGGAATCAGCTTGGGACCAGTGGCAAACCCGGTTTTGGAAGGTGGCCATTGGGCCCATTTTCCAAGGTTTTTATTTTTCACCAAAAGGTTTAATGGGTTTCCCCTTAAAAATAATTGTGTTTCCCCGTGTTCATCAAATCACGGGTTTGAAATTGGTTTGTTTTTTTGTACCAAAAGCGGGCAACTCCAAATGCTTTTCAAAACCACTTGGAATGTTAAATTAATAAAATCTTCCTTAAAAAAAACGATAAAATTTTTTCAAATTTTTCTAAAGAAGTCGGGCCAAAGGCAAAAGGAATTCCATTTCGAAAACCACCCTTTCCTTTCCTGTCCTTCCCTTCTTTCTTTGGCCAACGGTTGCAAAAAAATTTTAACCCCTTTCCCCCTCCCTCTCCCTTCCCCCAAAGGATTTACAAAACACCCGCATTGCAAAAGGGATGGCCCTGGTTTGGTCCAGGGGTTTTCCACCAATTCGAAAATTCGCCTTTTCCCTTTTGCTATTTTTCACCAAAAGTTTCGGTTTTTTCGCCCAAAAATTTTCATTTTGCCCATTTGTCCTTAACCTTTTTTTCAATTTGTTTCGGAAAAAAAGAAAAAGGAAAAAAGTGCAGGGTAATTGGCGAAATGAAAAGAAGGGGCGGCAAGGGCAGGACCTTGTTGAATAAATTTGCCCTGACTTATTAAACCGCCAATCGCTTGGGCCGGGGAAGGAATTGGAAAGGTGACTGTTCTTTTTTAATTTTGAAAATTCTTTTTCCCGACTTGGGGATTTAAAATGGGTTTCCTGAAATTTGAAATTGTGAATGTGAAAAAATTTTGATTTGTTTTTTCCAAACCTGTTTAATTTTTGCTTTCCGGATTCCGGTCCTTTTTGAAATCCTGCTCCTTCTTTCTTTTTTGATTCCAACAAATTTTTCCATTCCCTCCCTTTTTAGAAAAGATTCCTTTTTGGATTCCGGGGACTTTTTGAACTCGGATTTGGTAGAATTCCTGGGTGGTTTTCGGAATTTTAGTTTTTTCCTATTGCTTTCAATTCCTTTTCGTTTTTTTTAACCTGCCTTTCCAACCTTTCCCTTTCCTTCAAAAATTCCTCCCTGTTTTGGAAATTTGAATTTCCTTTTGCAAAGTTTCCCAAAGAATTAATGGTCTTTTGTTTTTGAAATTTCGGGAATTCCCATTAAATTTTCGGAAAATTGGGCCCAAACCAAAAGAAAGGGTTCGGGGAATTCTAGGAAAACGTTTTTTCTCGGAAAAGGAAACCTTGTTTTAATTTAAATAAATCATTTTAATTTCCTCCGCGGAAGGAAAATTGGCAAGTCTCTTTAATCCTTCATCCTTCAATAAATGTTTGGCCCGGCGAATTGGAAAATACCAAAAGGAATTAAAAGCTCAATGCTTTTTCGAATCCCCTTTTGGAGTCCCCTTTCCGATTTTGTCCTTTTGTTCCGCTCTTCGGGCCTAAATTTTTCGGGTTCCAACAATTTTTCCACCTCTTTTAGAATTCCCGCAGTTTTTCACCGGTTTTTTTCCATTCCCAACTTTTTTCGCCGCCGACCGCCCGAAATTTCGGTTTTGTATTGCTTTTCATTTTGTTTCGGTTTTTGGCCGCGTTCCCAATCCATTTTTCCCTTTGCGTTTTTCCCCAAAATTGCCTTTTCCCAACGAAAATTTCCCCGTGTTTTGAAAAGAATCCCTGCAAAGTTTTACTCCCAACGATTAATTGAGAAATTTTTTAGCGGGAACAAACGGAAAAGGGACCAAATCCGAAGGGTTGGGGGGATAATGGGGTCCACCCTTCGGTTTTTCGCCTTTCCTCTCGCCGCAAAGGGTTGTAATCAAGAACCCAATTGCCTTTTGAAGGGAATCCCATCTTAAGTTTTCAAATTTAAACGTGTTGTTTCCGTCGAACAAATTTTCGCCGGGACAGGAACCCAACCCAAAATGGCCGAATTGGGAACACCTTTAAGGGTTTCAAAAGCCAATGGTAGTAATCCCCAGCATAGTACCTAACCAAGCCGGAAGAAGGATTGGAAAAATTGTGAATTTCAAAGGAATATTTTTCGAAAAATCCCTCGATTTCCAAAATTGGGCCGCTTTTCCCATAATGAAACTCGCCCGTTCTGGGTTTTAAAAAAAGCAAAAAAATTTGGGTTTTTGGACCCGCCAAAAATCGCAAAAAATTTGGGGTTTTCGGAAAAAATTCCGATTCCAAATTGCACATTTTTCAAGGTGGTTGTTTCAATTTTTGTTTCTTGGAAAACTTTAAATACGGACCCTTCTCTCAGACGATAGTCTTTCATCCGTCAACTCATTCCCCCCACATTTTCAATGTTTTACTTGCGATGATGTTCCAATAAATTTCCTCGAATGGATAAATTTCCTCGGAAAGGTATTCGGATACATTCAAGGTGACGGATCTTTTCATCTGCGTTTGCATTTCAACGGTTTAATGGGATGAAGGGAGAGAAATGCTAGGATAAATAGATCCCACCACTCCCACTTTGTTTTGACACTGAAAGGAGTTTCCTCCTTCTTTGCAATTACACAATTCAGTGAAATCATAAATTCCATCCAATTTCAACACTGGAAGTAAAGTGTGTTTTTGATCGCGTGCCACTGATGCATTTTCGAATCATTTTGTACCTCCGCAATCCATTTGCATTTTCCTGCAGTCTAGGTGTCTGGATCAAACAACTTCATTTTGTGTTCAAAAATCAGATATCTGATCCGATAATACGTATGTAAAGTGAAAAACAGTGAATTGTCTAGCGCAGCCTTGCACCCTTTCAAGCTATTCCAGGTTGAGCTAAAGCAAAGGATCCCATGAAACTGCAACGTATTCTAGTTATTGGAACGATGTGGCTTTGACGAGCGGGCCGTTTACGAAACTCCCTTCCGTATTTGTTTTAATTTTTCAGAGCCCGGTCGTGAAGGATCTGCAGAAGAACCTGCGGTTTAGTGAGAACGAGGTGAGTTTTTCAAATGGTTTTCTTTTAGCACTATGAACAGTCCTGTTTTGATTGGGCTTTACGTGTGCGTTGCGTACGAGGGTTGTTGAATAAGTTTCTGCTTTTGAAATGAAATTCTTGTTTTTTTTGGAGATTTTCTCCCACGGCAAAAATATCTGATCAATTTGGAAGTTATCGAGTGTTTTCTAGATCAATTCCACTGTAAAGTCTTCAATTTATCGCAATAAACACGAGGGGCCCTAAAAAATGAACAACGAGAGCAACTGAGAAAATGTGAGATGGGCTGATAACTTTTCGAAATTGAAATTTAATGATTTTAATGAGTGGGAAAAAACTCCCAAAAAATAAAGAGTTTCTGTGCTAAGGCAGAAACGTTTTCAACAACCCTCGTATCAAACAAATGCATGGTCGCAAAAATTTCAGATATACCTATAGCACGATGAAAATAAGTACCGTAACTTGAGAGGAGTTAATCTCTGCCTCGAGAAACGTTCTTTTGTAAACAAGATGGACCTAAAACCGTACGGCTGTGGATTTAATTTAAGTTGAAGGGGGTGTTGAAAATTTCAGTCCCTGCAGCGTTTGAGGTTAATGAAAGGGCCCATGTTGCCTGTATATTCTGCGGATGGTCCCATATTCGTCACTCAGTCCATCTTTAACTTCCGAAGTTGGTGCGAAGGCCCCCTGTAGGTATATACCATTTGCCTGCAACATTGTTCACTTTTTTCGGGTCAAAATCGTTTGGTATGTGTGTGCGGATGAGTGGAGCACAAACTTAGAGCACCGCATTTGTGTTGAGCACAAAACAAAGCATGATGGCATGTGCGGGCAACATGGTGATTATATCATGTTCCCACCGCCATGTATATAACAACAGTTTGGTATTATCATGGTAATTTTGAAACGGGTGAGGGGCTGGCAAAAAATCAGGAGATAGCAAGAAATCTTGATGCCTTTTGGTCGCGTCAGCAGACAAAATTCTTTTACGCTCGCGCATGAAGATTTCTTGGCATGTCTCTGAAAAGTTTTCAGCCGTTTGACAGAGAAAATATAAAGCCTGTTTCGTCCTCTTTCCAACAACCCCAACCTTGTTCAAATCGGATGAAAACTTTCCAAGATACAGCGAGAAATCCGAGAGTGAGTGGATTCCAAAACGTCGCTTTGGATTCGATGAAAGGCAACAAAATGGCGGGTTGGAGCCCAAATACCCGGATCGATGTTTCCCATTTAAAATGCCAAACTGTTAAAAAACAGGGCTGTGCATGTTCCGAAATCCACAGGAAATAGGAAAATCCTTTTATTTTCGAAAAATCGGAACGTATCCGTGTGTGCATGGGCCGTGGAATGGATTTTAGTTTTCTAACTATCCTTATGTGACACGCTGTACTGATTGCTCCTTTATTCCCCATTCGTTTTTATTTCCGTTTCTTTCCACAGAGAAAACGTTTATCTGGTGACATGGCTAGCTTGGAAAAGCGGCACGACAAGGAAAAACAGCTTGTGAGTTTAAGAACATTTTTTGTTTGTTCATTGACATCTGATATCATCATCTGACATTAATTTGGTGTCATCTGATATCACCAGCATCTGATATTCGAAAAGAAAAAGTTATGGGTACAAACAGTGATACTGAAGTGAACCGGTCAAATCAAATCAAATAACTTAATTTGTAAGGACGAGAGTCCAGGCGCAAATCATCACAAAACATCGATGGTGACGTACAGGGTGGCCCAAAAAAAAAGGTAACCGAAAGTTTGGAGGCAAAAGTAGTGTCAAGTATTACTCAAACAATACAACCTTAAAACCACGAGATTGTCTCGTGGTTTTAAGGTTTTAAACAATACAACCTTAAAACCACACAATCTCGTGGTTTTAAGGTTGTATTGTTTGAATAAAACTTGACACTACTTTTGCCTCCAAACTTTCGGTTACCTTTTTTTTGGGCCACCCTGTATGTACCAACAGAACAAGAGCACAAAAAGTCAAGTTATTTCATCAGACAAGATATGACATTTCGCTTGAAGGTGCCCACACTAATATCACTATCGATGAAAAGATAACAACGGGTATGGTTGACAGAAATTGTCTCACCTTTGATCCCATTAGACCGCTGTCCAGTTCTTTGGCCTTCACGACGATATCGTTTCGGCTCCAATCAGAGATAAGCCTCATCAGGTGCAAAGCCCCTTAAGGCGCTTTGTCAGGTGCATGGATGTTGTATCATGCACTTGGGCTCACAAGCAGTGGCGAAAATCCCTCTCGAAATCTGGGGGGGTTAGTGCCTCGTGGGGCCCTTCTTTCGTGAGAATAGGGGCCCTTTTATGAAAATAGGTGCCCACGTGTTGGCGATAAGGCGGGATCGGTATCATATGAATCCCGCCGCAGGCGCAACGGGGTTCCAAGGGGCAGAGCCCCTGGCAGGGGGTCTGGGGGACTCCTGCCAGGGGCTTCAACTTCTCAGAAGCTGAAGAAATTTTGAAATTCGGGTGTTCATTTGGGGTCCAAAATTGATGCTTCTTTGAAGTTTTTGGGCCCAAAATGAGCTTTGAAATGATGGGCACACTTATCTAGTTATGCAAATTTGAGGCACATTCGCAAGAGGCCTGCACGAAAGCCTGAATTTCGTGTATGTGTGCATGAAACGTTTTCTGAAATTCACGAAAGCAGACGCAAAAACAAAAGCGATATGTCTCCCATAAAAGAAGGCCGAGTGGATGTAGTTAAATTGTAAAACCAAATTGCGAAACAAAGTCGGGGGCGCGCGGGGTCGGGGCGGAGTTTTTGACCCAAGTGGGTTGCCAATGCCAAGGGACAGAGCCATGCAGAGTTGAAGAGCCTAGCAGGGTGGGGTGTACCACAGAGGTGTGATATAACTTTCAGGAATTTCAACATGCATTTTGGGCCGGATTTTGGCTATTTTGGGCACCATCATGGCCACGGCCAGATGGTCAGGCGAGTCAACTATTCACAATTTCGGGGCTGCTTAGGCCGATTGCCCCATCATTTTGGCCTCTGTTTTGCAAATGAGAATAAAGGGTCCCTGGTACCTGCAAGTGGCCACGTATAAATTAACTTTTTTGTTTCCGCATGGGAAATACTTGTTTCTTCTTTGTGTAACTCGCACGGTATCATTAAAATTTGGACAAATCATGCCGCTTCGCTTCTATTCGCCTAGATGGAATCAGGCTGCTGCCATTGCAGGTGCTTTGGCATTCATGTTTTTTTTTCTTTCCCGCTGGACAGACTTGTTTTTGGAAATGAGGGTTTTGACAGCTGGAGGTTGTGGATTTGGTTTGATTCCTTGCGTTCTCAGGCACAAGAGCGGTTTATTCGGGTCGGCGGTTGGGGCCCTCTGTGGAGTTGACAAGAGTGCCCAAATCCACCAGAATTCCATCAATAAAATTTGTTCGTTATCATAGCATTATCCAACACAGCGTTACCGTTAGCAGGTGGTTTGCACTCGCTTTTACTTTCCCACAAGTCTGTTTCTTTTTTTTGTTTTTTTTTTTTTTGATATGAGGTTTATGTATTGAAAGCTGGAACTGGATTGATTTCCTGGAGTTCTAAGGGCCCCAGAGGGGTTAATAAAGGGCAAAGGCAAGGGCCCTCTGTGGGGTTGGCAGAGGGCCCAAATCCACCAGAATTCCACCAATAAAATTTATCTATCGCAACCAAAGCATTACATGGTAAATGCTTTGATAGCGATAGATAAAATTTGCGCAACCATCACAGGTGGTTGGTGGTTGGAACTCCCTTTTACTTTCCTGTTCTTTTTTTTTGGATGAGATTTTTCTAATGAAAGCTGGAACTGGATTGATTTCCTGGAGTTCTAAGGGCCCCAGAGGGGTTAATAAAGGGCAAAGGCAAGGGCCCTCTGTGGGGTTGGCACAAGGGCCCCACCCCCTCCAGAATTCCACTCACCCAATTCTGGGGGGGTGTACCCCCCCCCAACCCCCCCGTGATTTGCGCCCATGCTCACAAGCTGCAATGATGATCACATTACGTTGACTTGGGGCAGATATATCCTTGGGATGACGGAGTGATTGTTGCACCACAGAGTGGGTTGTCACACGAGACGGTGTCACCGTTCAGAAAGGATAAAACTGTCACACGAGATTTCACATTTCGGAAAGGAAAAACTGTTACAATTCAACATGTCGGAGGCGTAAAAGCGATGAGAGCTGTCAGAGAGATGGATAAAAACGTTATCGCACTGGACGATTTTTATACATCTCTCTGACAACTCTCATCCATCTCTGACCACTTTTACGCCTTCCGACATGTTGAACCTTGACAGTTTTTCCTTTCCGAAATGTGAAATCTCCCACAAGAAATTTTCCAAAGGGCCCCCACCCCCTCCAAAATTCCCCTCACCCAAGGGGGGTTACCCCCCCCAAACCCCCCGGTGATTTGGCCCATTGCGCAAGCCCAATGATGATCCACCATTACCGTTGACCTTGGGGCCAAAGATATTCCTGGGATGAACGGAAGTGGAAATTGGGACCAAAGGGGTTTTGTCAAACACAACTGTCCCTTTCAGAAAGGGATTAAAACTGGTCCACACAAAGAATTTCCCACATTTTTGGAAAGGAAAAATGTTAAACAAAATGTGGGGCTAAAAACCCATGGAGGAAGCCGTCAAAGAAGGAATAAAAAACCGTTTCCACGGAACGGATTTTATCCATTCTTACAAATTCCATCCAATTTCTGGGACCAACTTTAAGGCTTTCCGAAGGTTGAACCATGAACGTTTTTCCCCGAAATGTTGAAATCCGAAGGTCCTCTTTGGAAAATCGGGGTGGCAAAATTTAATTCCGGCGTTTTCCCAAATAAATTGGGCCCCCAAACCAAGTGTTTCAGAAATAATTATTTATTGGGCAAAACTTTAGCCCTATGGTGTATTTGATCAACTCTTCCCGAGAGGTTTCCCTGGGATTTTGGAAAGCCGAAACCAAATTTCTTTGTTTAAGTAAAAAACAGGAACCCAAAGTTTTGGTTCAAATGGGACAAAGGCGGACAATTTCCCTTGTCAATTTCCCTAAATCTGCCAAAAATTTCCGGCCCAGGGCCTTCCCCAACCTTTGCTTCCGGCACAAAAGGAAAATTTCCCCACCTTTTTTAAAGGCAGCCCAAATTTTTAACAAAATTGGAACTTAGGTGGCAATTCCAGGAGGAAAAGGCCGGTCAAACATTTTTAAAACCCCAAGAAAATTAAAAACCAAGGCCAAAACCAGCAATTTTAGAAAAAGGAAAGGAAGTTCCATTAGTTCTTTTAATTTTATTTAAGTGGGCCAATTTTGTGGCCGATGGAAAAGGTAGAAAAGGTCGGGTTAATTTTAACCAACCTTTTTCCGGCAGAAATCGAATTCGTAAAGTAATTCCTAAATTTTTTTGGAAAAAGGCGAGCCAAGGTTTAAAGGCGCCCAAAAATTTTGTCGCGTTGTCGCGTGGTCGCGCGCGAAAACGTTGTCAAGTGCAACGACATTGCCTTGTGTGAAGAACGAATCACCATCTACAGTCCTATTCTTTTCAAACACTTGGCATAGACTCCGTCGATTTCAGTTCAGCCAGTGAATGACCGTCGACGATAAGCTTTTGTGTTTTCTTCGGAATCGATCCCTACAGGGTGTCACAGGCCTGCGTCGCCTTTCGTTTTAACGCGAGTTTTTGTTGGCGACGGGCCGGTTGGAGGGGACCGGTGACAGGGATAGAATGGACTGGGATAGAATGGGACAGAGGCAGAATGGGACTGAGGAAGAATGGGACTGAGGCTGAATTGGACTGAGGCAGAATGGGACTGAGGCAGAATGAGACTGAGGCAGAATGGGACTGAGGCAGAATGGGACTGAGGCAGAATGAGACTGAGGCAGAATGGGACTGAGGCAGAATGGGACTGAGGCAGAATGAGACTGAGGCAGAATGGGACTGAGGCAGAATGGGACTGAGTCAGAATGTGACTGAGTCAGAATGGGACTGAGGCAGAATGAGACTGAGGCAGAATTGGACTGAGGCAGAATGGGACTGAGGCAGAATGGGACTGAGGCAGAATGGTACTGGGGCAGAATGGGACTGAGGCAGAATGGGACTGAGGCAGAATGGGACTGAGGCAGAATGGGACTGGGGCAGAATGGGACTGAGGCAGAATGGGACTGAGGCAGAATGGGACTGAGGCAGAATGGGACTGAGGCATAATGGGACTGAGGCAGAATGGGACTGAGGCAGAATGGGACTGAGGCAGAATGGGACTGAGGCAGAATGGGACTGAGGCAGAATGGGACTGAGGCATAATGAGACTGAGGCAGAATGGGACTGAGGCAGAACCGGTCCCTTCCTCACGCCAAAAGCTTTATGTAACCTGCTGCTGGGTATTCGCGCCTATTGCTTGTCTTCAGTCTCGTGCTTGACATCCGCGGGTCTGAAAAAACTTGCGCAAAATTGGCGGTACCAAATGTAGACCGGTCTTTGGAACTGTTACCGATTTTTCGCTATCGTGTGCGCTTCTGGCCAAAAACACACCACTTCGGAATGTTCCCGCCCTGCACAGGGAATATTCACCGAAAGAAATACTTGACGCGTTTTCAGGCTTGCAAAGCCAGCAACAGCCGGAAGACAGAGCAAGGGGGCCCTGAAAACTGTAATGCCGCATATCAAAACAAGATTTGCGTCTGCACTCGCATGCACATTTGCCTGCAGGTCCGTCCGTTTCGACGCACCCAGTCCAGCCGTGCTTAATCTCTTGCGGCGATCTCAACTGCGAAATGCAGAAAACATCAACTTCGGTTTTCGTCGATCGTCGGCCCAACAAAAATACACGGTCCATTCCCAGTGTTTGAGCTGAATAGGGCTGTATAGTATGCAACATACAAGGCGATGTTGTCGCGCTCGACAACTTTTACGCGCGCGACGACGCGACAACGCGACAAAATCGCGAATGTGTGGACACGCTATTATGGTTAAAGCAAAAGCAATGATAGTATCCGATGCATAGTACCTAACCTATACGCCGGAGAGAAGGATAGGAGGAATGTGATTTCGGAGGAATGGATTGGTCAGAAAAATCTCGACTTCCAAAATGGGCCGCATCGGATATGATGAAGACTCGTTCGTTCTGGGGTCTTTCGACTGCACAAAAATCTGCACAAAAATCTGGGGTCTTTCGACTGCACAAAAATCTGCACAAAAATCTGGGGTCTTTCGACTGCACAAAAATATCCCTGATACTCATTGCACATTTTTCAAGTGTGGTAAAGAAATCAATTTTGTTCGTCTTGGTACAACTTTAATATACGGACCCTTCTCTCAGACGATAGTCTTTCATCCGTCAACGCATTCCCCCCACATTTTCAATGTTTTACTTGCGATGATGTTCCAATAAATTTCCTCGAATGGATAAATTTCCTAGGAACGGTATTCGGATACATTCAAGTTGACGGATATTTTCATCTGCGTTTACATTTCAACGGTTTCATGGGATGAAGGAAGAGAAATGCTGATAAATCGACCCCACCACTCCCACTTTGTTTTGACACTGAAAGGAGTTTCCTCCTTCTTCGCAATTATACACAATTCAGTGAAATCATAACTTCCATCCATATTTCAACACTGGAAGTAAAGTGTGTTTTTGATCGCATGCCACTGATGCATTTTCTAATCATTTTGTACCTCCGCAATCCATTTGCATTTTCCTGACAGTCTAGGTGTCTGGATCAAACAACTTCATTTTGCGTTCAAAAATCTGATATCTGATCCGATAATACGTGTAAAGTGAATAACAGTAATTTGTCTAGCGCAGCCTTGCGCCCTTTCAAGCTATTCCATGTTGCACTAAAGCAAAGGATCCCATTAAACTGTAACGTATTCTAGTTATTGGAACGATGTATAGCTTTGTCGAGCGGGCCGTTCACGAAACTCCCTTCCGTATTTGTTTTTATATTTTAGAGCCCCGAAGTGAAGGATCTACAGAAAAACCTTCGATTCAGCGAGAACGAGGTGAGTTTTTCAAATGGCTTTCTTTTAGCACTATGAACAGTCCTGTTTTGATTGGGCTTTACGTGTGCGTTGCGTAGGAGGGTTGTTGAATAAGTTTCTGCTTTTGAAATGAAATTCTTGTTTTTTTTTTGGAGATTTTCTCCCACTGCAAAAATATCTGATCAATTTGGAAGTTATCGAGTGTTTTCTAGATCAATCCACTGTAAAGTCTTCAATTTATCGCAATAAACACGAGGGGCCCTCAAAAATGAACAACGAGAGCAACTGAGAAATGTGAGATGGGCTGATAACTTCGAAATTGATAATGATTTTAATGCAGTGGGATAAAAACTCCCAAAAAATAAAGAGTTTCTGTGCTAAGGCAGAAACGTTTTCAACAACCCTCGTATCAAACAAATGCATGGTAGCAAAAATGTCAGATATACCTATTGCACGATGAAAATAGGTACCTACTCGTAACTTGAGAGGTCGAGTTAATCTCTTGCCTCGAGAAACGTTCTTTTGTAAACAAGATGGACCTAAAACCGTACGGCTGTGGATTTAATTTAAGTTGAAGGGGGGTGTTGAAAATTTCAGTCCCTGCAGCGTTTGAGGTTAATGAAAGGGCCCATGTTGCCTGTATATTCTGCGGATGGTCCCATATTCGTCACTCAGTCCATCTTTAACTTCCGAAGTTGGTGCGAAGGCCCCCTGTAGGTATATACCATTTGCCTGCAACATTGTTCACTTTTTTCGGGTCAAAATCTTTTGGTATGTGTGTGCGGATGAGTGGAGCACAAACTTAGAGCACCATTTGTGTTGAGCACAAAACAAAGCATGATGGCATGTGCGGGCAACATAATGTTGGTGATTATATCATGTTCCCACCGCCATGTATATAACAACAGTTTGGTATTATCATGGTAATTTTGAAACGGGTGAGGGGCTGGCAAAAAATCAGGAGATAGCAAGAAATCTTGATGCCTTTTGGTCGCGTCAGCAGACAAAATTCTTTTACGTTCGCGCATGAAGATTTCTTGGCATGTCTCTGAAAGTTTTCAGCCGTTTGACAGAGAAAATATAAAGCCTGTTTCGTCCTCTTTCCAATGACCCCAACCTTGTTCAAATCGGATGAAAACTTTCCAAGATACAGCGAGAAATCCGAGAGTGAGTGGATTCCAAAACGTCGCTTTGGATTCGATGAAAGGCAACAAAATGGCGGGTTGGAGCCCAAATACCCGGATCGATGTTTCCCATTTAAAATGCCAAACTGTTAAAAAACAGGGCTGTGCATGTTCCGAAATCCACAGGAAATAGGAAAATCCTTTTATTTTCGAAAAATCGGAACGTATCCGTGTGTGCATGGGCCGTGGAATGGATTTTAGTTTTCTAACTATCCTTATGTGACACGCTGTACTGATTGCTCCTTTATTCCCCATTCGTTTTTATTTCCGTTTCTTTCCACAGAGAAAACGTTTATCTGGTGACATGGCAAGCTTGGAAAAGCGGCACGACAAGGAAAAACAGCTTGTGAGTTTAAGAACATTTTTTGTTTGTTCATTGACATCTGATATCATCATCTGACATTAATTTGGTGTCATCTGATATCACCAGCATCTGATATTCGAAAAGAAAAAGTGATGGGTACAAACAGTGATACTGAAGTGAACCGGTCAAATCAAATCAAATAACTTCATTTGTAAGGACGAGAGTCCAGGCGCAAATCATCACAAAACATCGATGGTGACGTACAGGGTGGCCCAAAAAAAAAGGTAACCGAAAGTTTGGAGGCAAAAGTAGTGTCAAGTATTACTCAAACAATACAACCTTAAAACCACGAGATTGTCTCGTGGTTTTAAGGTTTTAAACAATACAACCTTAAAACCACACAATCTCGTGGTTTTAAGGTTGTATTGTTTGAATAAAACTTGACACTACTTTTGCCTCCAAACTTTCGGTTACCTTTTTTTTGGGCCACCCTGTATGTACCAACAGAACAAGAGCACAAAAAGTCAAGTTATTTCATCAGACAAGATATGACATTTCGCTTGAAGGTGCCCACACTAATATCACTATCGATGAAAAGATACACATTTTTTGGACAGGGTATGGTTGACAGAAATTGTCTCACCTTTGATCCCATTAGACCGCTGTCCAGTTCTTTGGCCTTCACGACGATATCGTTTCGGCTCCAATCAGAGATAAGCCTCATCAGGTGCAAAGCCCCTTAAGGCGCTTTGTCAGGTGCATGGATGTTGTATCATGCACTTGGGCTCACAAGCAGTGGCGAAAATCCCTCTCGAAATCTGGGGGGGTTAGTGCCTCGTGGGGCCCTTCTTTCGTGAGAATAGGGGCCCTTTTATGAAAATAGGTGCCCACGTGTTGGCGATAAGGCGGGATCGGTATCATATGAAGCCCGCCGCAGGCGCAACGGGGTCTGGCGCAGAGCGCAACGGGGTTTCAAGGGGCAGAGCCCCTGGCAGGGGGTCTGGGGGACGGAGTCCCCCAGAAGCTGAAGAAATTTTGAAATTCGGGTGTTCATTTGGGGTCCAAAATTGATGCTTCTTTGAAGTTTTTGGGCCCAAAATGAGCTTTGAAATGATGGGCACACTTATCTAGTTATGCAAATTTGAGGCACATTCGCAAGAGGCCTGCACGAAAGCCTGAATTCCGTGTATGTGTGCATGAAACGTTTTCTGAAATTCACGAAAGCAGACGCAAAAACAAAAGCGATATGTCTCCCATAAAAGAAGGCCGAGTGGATGTAGTTAAATTGTAAAACCAAATTGCGAAACAAAGTCGGGGGCGCGCGGGGTCTGGGGCGGAGTTTTTGACCCAAGTGGGTTGCCAATGCCAAGGGACAGAGCCATGCAGAGTTGAAGAGCCTAGCAGGGTGTCTGGGTGTACCACAGAGGTGTGATATAACTTTCAGGAATTTCAACATGCATTTTGGGCCGGATTTTGGCTATTTTGGGCACCATCATGGCCACGGCCAGATGGTCAGGCGAGTCAACTATTCACAATTTCGGGGCTGCTTAGGCCGATTGCCCCATCATTTTGGCCTCTGTTTTGCAAATGAGAATAAAGGGTCCCTGGTACCTGCAAGTGGTCCACGTATAAATTAACTTTTTTGTTTCCGCATGGGAAATACTTGTTTCTTCTTTGTGTAACTCGCACGGTATCATTAAAATTTGGACAAATCATGCCGCTTCGCTTCTATTCGCCTAGATGGAATCAGGCTGCTGCCATTGCAGGTGCTTTGGCATTCATGTTTTTTTTCTTTCCCGCTGGACAGACTTGTTTTTGGAAATGAGGGTTTTGACAGCTATAGGCTGTGGATTTGGTTTGATTCCTTGCGTTCTCAGGCACAAGAGCGGTTTATTCGGGTCGGCGGTTGGGGCCCTCTGTGGAGTTGACAAGAGTGCCCAAATCCACCAGAATTCCTCTGTGCAAAGCTTGCCGAACAGCATTTCGGCTCATTGCTTACAAGTTTTTTAGAGTCAATTAATTTTTTCGATCCGAATCAACATGGTTTCCGGAAAGGCCTATCCTGTGAAACCCAACTTTCCCTTTTTGTTCACGATATCTGCGTTGCATTTGAGTCTCACAAACAACTTCATGCCATATTCATTGACCTAAGTAAAGCGTTCGATACGGTACCACACGACCTGTTACTCCAAAAGTTTAGTGCATTGAATCCTCCATCTTACCTCTTGGACTTGCTGGTCTCTTCCTATCTGAACGGAAAGCCAGGATAAAATTTCAAAACCGCCTCTCCCCTGACGAATTTGATGTTAGCCTGGGCGTACCTCAAGGCAGCGTTCTTGGTCCCTTGCTTTTTCTAATCTATATAAATGATGTTGGTAGGAATTTAAACTGCACATATCGATTGTATGCTGACGACATCGTGGTGTATCAAGAGATTTCCTCACCAGCTGACGTGTCACTCCTTCAAAACGACCTATCGCAAATTGAGCATTGGCGTGAAAGATGGAAAATGAAAATTAACACTGAAAAATGTAGTCTGGCTTTCTTCAAAAAACCTCACATGTCTGTTATACCGCGCTCTTCATTTTGTTACTCCATTTCCGGCAGAGCACTTCAGCCTGCTGATCATGTCACATATCTCGGTGTTACTATTTCCACAAATCTGGATTGGACCAAACATATCGAAGGGGTTTGCAATCGTGCTCGTCGAACCCTTGGTGCCCTTCAGCGCAACCTGAAAGTTGATAACACTGCTGCCAAGCTCATTGCTTTCAAATCCCTTGTTCTGCCAATACTGGAATATGCATCACCAATCTGGGATCCGCACCTCGCTAGCCATTCACACTCTTTGGAAAAAATCCAACGTGCGGCTTCTAGGTTTATTTCTGGTGACTTCTCACCCCGTTCAAGTGTGACAGCCATTCTGGCCACGCTAGGTCTGCAGCCATTATATCTTCGTCGTAAGGAGAAGCGTCTTAGTTTTCTGCGAAATATCATTGTCACGCACCGACTTAGAATCCATCTCCCTGATCAGTTCATAACAAACCCGCCTTTCTAGGCGCACACACCATAGGTACTACATTTCCCAACAGCTTATTAAAAATACGGCCTACTTTAATTCCTTCTTTCCGCGTACCATTCGAGAGTGGAATTCGCTGTCTCCAAGCTCACCTTTCCTTGACACACCACGATGACCATCTTTTAAGTGTTATTTTTGTCTTAAATTGATCCTTTTAACCATTATTTGACGCACTGCATAGCAGGTAGAATGCTTGCACAAAATGCGAGGCGTGAATTTAAATAAAATACAAATATCAAAATATCAATTCCATCAATAAAATTTGTTCGTTAT
Source organism: Sinentomon sp. SZTP_YWyxl (assembly GCA_030068105.1). Classification (NCBI taxonomy): domain Eukaryota; kingdom Metazoa; phylum Arthropoda; class Protura; order Sinentomata; family Sinentomidae; genus Sinentomon; species Sinentomon sp. SZTP_YWyxl. The sequence goes on from JASGXE010003635.1 coordinate 42,161, forward strand.
CATAGCATTATCCAACACAGCGTTACCGTATAGCAGGTGGTTTGCACTCGCTTTTACTTTCCCACAAGTCTGTCGAATTTTTGTTGTTTTTTTTTTTTGATATGAGGTTTATGTATTGAAAGCTGGAACTGGATTGATTTCCTGGAGTTCTAAGGGCCCCAGAGGGGTTAATAAAGGGCAAAGGCAAGGGCCCTCTGTGGGGTTGGCAGAGGGCCCAAATCCACCAGAATTCCACCAATAAAATTTATCTATCGCAACCAAAGCATTACATGGTAAATGCTTTGATAGCGATAGATAAAATTTGCGCAACCATCACAGGTGGTTGGTGGTTGGAACTCCCTTTTACTTTCCTGTTCTTTTTTTTGGATGAGATTTTTCTAATGAAAGCTGGAGCTGGATTGATTCCCAAAAGGGTCCCCAGAGGGGTTAATTAAGGGCTGAGGCAGGGGACCTCTGTGGGGTTGGCACAAGGGCCCCACCCCCTCCAGAATTCCACTCACCCAATTCTGGGGGGGTGTACCTCCCCCCCCCAACCCCCCCGTGATTTGCGCCCATGCTCACAAGCTGCAATGATGATCACATTACGTTGACTTGGGGCAGATATATCCTTGGGATGACGGAGTGATTGTTGCACCACAGAGTGGGTTGTCACACGAGACGGTGTCACCGTTCAGAAAGGATAAAACTGTCACACGAGATTTCACATTTCGGAAAGGAAAAACTGTTACAATTCAACATGTCGGAGGCGTAAAAGCGATGAGAGCTGTCAGAGAGATGGATAAAAACGTTATCGCACTGGACGATTTTTATACATCTCTCTGACAACTCTCATCCATCTCTGACCACTTTTACGCTTCCGACATGTTGAACCATGACAGTTTTTCCTTTCCGAAATGTGAAATCTCGTGTGACAGTTTTATCCTTTCTGAACGGTGACACCGTCTCGTGTGACAACCCACTCTGTGGTGCAACAATCACTCGCGTCATCCCAAGGATATATCTGCCCCCAAACCAACGTGTGATCATGAGATACTCATCATTGCAGCTTGTGAGCCTATGTGTATGATACAACATCCATTCACCTGATGAGGCTTCTGTGATTTGGAGCCGAAACGATATCGTCGTGAAGACTAAAGAACAGGACAGTGGTCAAATGGGATCAAAGGCGAGACAATTTCTGTCAATATCACTATCTGTCCCAAAAATTTCACGAGCCCAGGGCATTCCAACCATTCACTGCGTCCGGACAGCAAAAGAATACTTCCCCACATTTTTGTGACAAGCAGCAGAATGTCTAACAAAATGACTATAGGTGGCAATAAAAACTCCTTTATGGAGGACCAGCCGTCTACATTATTCACCCCAAGAATAAACCAGCCAACCTAGCAATCTTCCTACGAGAAGTCAAGGAGTTCCACTCCAGTTCTTACATCATATCGGACAGTGGGCCAATTGAAATGCGATGAGAGATCAACGGTGGAGAGATCTTGTCGAGGTTCGAGGTTCTATACAACGTTTTGGTCCGGCAGAAATCGCAATTCGTAAGCTATGCCGTAGAGATCCTCTTTGGAATAAGTCGAGCAGGTAAAGGCAGAAATTTATATCCGAGCATGTTTTTCTGCTGCAACATAAAATTAGGGATTCCGCATCTTCTTAAACCGGAGAGATGCTCTCTGCAGAAATAATTATTTATGCTGCGGCAGAAAACATTTATCGCCGAGTCATATGGTGTCATTTCGCCATCAACTCGGTTCGTTGCCGAGATGTTTCGCCTGAGACGTATTTTCCCAGTCCACCACACTCTGTTAAACGAACACCAAATTTCTTTGTTTAAGTAAAAAACAGCGATAGCCCATAATATTTGTTTCACTCTGTCCTCTAATGACGAACTGTCCGCTTGCGACGATCTGTCCCGTGTCCGTGAGACAATCTCTCCGCTGGACAATCTGCCTTGTTGACAAAGTTTCCGCTTGCGGCGAGGTGTCCGGTTCCCCGACCTTGTGCTTCCGTGTCACAAACAGCGAAAATTTCATTTCGATTCGCTTTTTTCAAAGGACTTTTATTGCCCACTTTTATTATTATTTACACAATACTGCTGCGAACTTAGGTGGCAATTGGCAGCAGACGAGGAACAAGGTTCCGAGTCAAAACATTTTTAAAAACCAACGTTATGTCAATGAAAAGTTAAAAATGCAAGGTCAAAAACCAGCAAGTGATAATGATTGAAAAATGGAAGGAGGAATGAATGATGCATTGGAGTTATTGCATTTTTATTTGAATTTTAATTAATTGTGATGCCTACTTTTTGTGGTCTGACGAAAAGGTGGTAAAAGGACGTTAACCTTTTCTTGCATGTCAAATCGACTCTTACACACGAATAATAATGTAATTTATTTTTTTAGAAAGAGGAGGCATACGCAAAGGTGTCGAGACGAGACGCCCACATAAAGCGTCTTTTGGAAAAAGTGACTCAATTGGTTAGTTTAAGGCAAACTTTTGAGTTGTCCTGGCTGAATGTGTTACTTTTATGACCTATTTGCCCTTTTGGGCCTACTCGACCTAACGTCCGTTTGGCAAGCCCTTCTCACTCCGTTCTCATTTTCATATGCTGTCTGCATCATTTTGGGTATTGGTTACCACAAAAGCAAAGGCACTTATTGTTGTCTAGTGTGATGCAAACGTTTTTCGAATAAATTTAATGTGAAATCGGGGAATGACTTTGTGTAAATGACTGTGTAAAAACACGAAAAGTTCGGCGACATTTTGACGACACCAAAGATTTTCAGCAAACCAATGGTGTAAAAGCAAAGAAAATGACAAAATGCATGAAGTGACAGCATGCAGAGCGCATCTACGTGCTATTTTCTTTTGTTATTTGTATTGCTTTACAACAATTTGGTTTATAGTTGGTACATTTTTTGTCTTTTCAAAATGTCGTTGAATTTTACCGTTTTGGGCCATACTTTGTGGGAGTACCCCAAAAAGTCATCGGAGGACGAAAAGTCATGCAACGTTTTCGTTTTTGAATTGCCTCAGGAAACTGCCCACGAGGTTAGGCAAACAACTTACGGGACACCTTGTAACAGGCGAAATGGACAACGACTGTATGGGCAATGTCCGGTCCGGCACAAAGCTATTGATATAATAATATCAATATTTATATCAACAGCTTTCGTCCGGCAGGTATCCTGTAAGGTTGATTGCACAACAAAGTTATTCTTAACTGAAAGGTCTTCTTGATTTCGTTGGCATGGCAACCTCGACAGACATGATCAGCAAGAAACACTGGCCGACCTTAAATGATAGGTTATTAACATTCTTCACTGGAGAGCTTTATTTTTTAATTTCCGATCCGACCGGTTATTTTTATTTGCAGAGTGCCTTTTTCATTTGCCGATGTTTTTCAAAGGATGAATGCGCGATTTTCAACTCTTGTCTGGCTTTTTGTTTGTTTACACAACAGGAGAAAGAAAACGCAAAGTTGGTAACAAAATTGGCGTCCAGCATCCCAACAGCCGTCGGAACATTCACCGCAGCCACCACAGTAACGGCCATAACCGCCACAACCACCACAACCACCACAGCCGCCACAACCGCCACCACCCATCGTCCGTCCGTAAAGGACGTCCATCGGACAAAGCAGTTAAAGCCAAAAGGTCCAAACCGGGAACTGCTGGGATTGGGCGTCAATGAGGAACTAGCCAGTATAACCAACAGGTGTCGCCGAGGGGAGGCAACAGCAAAACCAACAGAAAACGGCCAGAAGAGATCGATGAGAAGCGGCAATGCGCCAGCGCTGTCAACTTCAGAAGCCGCCGCGCATTCCCTCGGGGCACCTCTCCACCTGGCTGACCCAATCCCAGCAGCCCCGGCCGATCAACGGAAGGAAAAGGAGAAGGAGAAGGAAAAGGAGAAGGAGAAGGAGAAGGAGAAGCAGCAAAATCAAAAACAGGGAGGAACCACCAAGAGAGCAAATAAGAAAAGGCCTGCAACAGCTTCAGCTGCAGCAACACCACCAGTGCCTGATATCACTATTAAAGACTGGTACGTCACATATGATGACCAACTGAGGAGTGTGTTCGTTGGAGATGACGTGAGGACTGGGTAAGAAAAACTTTCTTTTCTTTTTGAGAAAAATGATTTGTGAAATATGTAGTTGCGTCATTCTGCATGCATTTTGGTTGTCCGAAGTTTTGGCTTCTTTTTCGTGGATTGAGGATTTTTATCGGAGGGAGATAGATGGGCACGTGAAGGAAAACTAAACAAACGGGGAGAGGACAATGCAGAACCCACAATGTGGAGCAGAATCGGGGACAATCCCTGTTCTGGATTTAACCGAAGTTCTTGATTTGGTTTCGAGTGGTCAATGTTAATTGCTGTTTTTTCTTTCTTTATTTTTCTCACTGGCCCGTGAGCCCAGGGAAGCTATCGTTGAACCGTGGGTTGAAATGTTAGGTCTGGAGAGGTTGGGTTAAATTAGGTATGGATCATAGAGGTCTGGATAAGTTACGTTTCGTTGAACCCCCTGATTGGACCTAATTTCGTCTGACACTTTGTTTTGGTGCCCCGGTTTTTTGATTTTTTTTTATTATCTTTATGCATTTTAATGTATTTTCTGCTTTTTTATCGAGTTCAATTCACATTGACTTTGGTTTTTTCGATTTTTATTCTTGTGTTTTTTCCCTTTTTGGGAAACGTATGTTCAGTTTAGTGTACCAACTTAATTTAGTTCGGCCGATATGTTTGGTTTGCGGATATTTCATCTTTGATTTGCCTTTTTTCAACGTTTACCAGCTTTTCGTTTTCAGTTTTTTTTGACAAAGCCAAAAATGCAAAATGCGGAATTTTATATTTTGGTCGAAGCCATGAAACATCTGACCTACAGGTGTGGGCCAAACACGTGTGTCGGCATTTTTTTGAAGAGAACAATTTGACATGCCGAGTGATGTGTGCCCAGTAAACAGCTGGTCGGTGAAAAATTTCTGGGCCCATAAGCTTGTCAACAGAATGGAATCAATTTTTTTTATCAAATTTTCCGAAATCAATGATTCCAATTTTTCTCATTTGTACTTTGGAAATTTCCATCATCCGTTTTCATTGTCGCATTGCATTCGGCGAACCATACTTGTCTTTTCTATTTAGTTTTCCGGAAATATTAAAAAAAGAGTTTTGTATTTGGGCTGTTATACGAGTGGTTTCCAGCCGCTTGTCTCGTTTTAAAAGTGTTTATTCTCCGTGGAATTAAAAGAGTCGAAATGCAATTCCGAGGTGCGAGTATCCACGCTTGGCAGTTTGCACAAGAGAGGGAAAGTTGAAAAATTTATTTCTGCAGCGTTTCTCTTTCAACATAAAACACTGCACACCGCATCGAACATTTTCACACTTGGTGCATGTGTTTCCCGAAATGAAAAAGATTTCATTTGTTTTTCTCTGCCAGAGAGGCCATCTCACGCCATCTTGTTCTTGTTCTTTCTCTTTCCAGAATTCAGCACCAATTCACTTTTGGTAATAGGACGGCCGTGCGTCAATTCACAACAGATGACGGACTCTTCGAGGTCAAGTTGCATGGGTCGAGGAGCCTGACGGTAGCTGATGCGACCAAAGCAAAAATAAAAATGGATCCCATCCGGTGGAAAGCTTGCCGACATGGCATACCGGACACCCTTACATTTTAGAGCCGGCCTATTCCATGCCCGACGCCCGTCCCAAAATGTGCGACAAAAACTGACAATTCAATTCCGCCAACAGTGATGCCACAGCAAGCAAGCGATGCCAGACACTGCCACATGCCACACAAGTGCAAAACGAAAACGGGCGTCTTCGCTATCAACAGACGCCAAAACAGACGCGTCCAGTTCGAAAGTGCAAATAAATGACTGATTCATCCATCATGCAAGTGATACCTACCTACCAGCCAAGTGTCGAATGTAAAAGAAGTGAATGAACAATGTTAAAAGAAACTCCACTTCAAAACGTCATAATTGATAACTGTGCGAAAGAAGTTAGTCTTGATGGCACATCTTGTGTTCGTGTTCGTGTTCATGACCTGAAAATTCAGTGGACCTCGCAAGAACATTCGGTGAATTATTTTCCTGGTCACACAACAATGTAATTCGCACATGACACTTCCTTTGCTGCTGTTTAAAGACTGGATCCTCTACGAACTGGTAAAAACGTCCAATGGCATGCGCAGCAATTCGTTTGACTCTCATTGGCGGCAAATTTGCCCTTCTGCCGGCTATAAGTGAACATTACTCGTCAAGTGTCGTGGCAAAATCGTGGAACCCATCTTCCTTGGCACGCGGAAGTAGCTAAATACTGACTCTATATATAGTTTCGTCAAAGCAAGCAATCCAAAAGACATTCATTGGCTCGCTTAATGCATCACATTATGGATGGATACCTCTGGGAAAAAAGGCTGCTCTGCACTTAAAGCAATAAATAACATTCTCCGGCTCGGAACACTGAAGAAAATGGACTCTGGTGGGAGCTTTCTCTCCTGCAAGCAATGAAGAACATATTTGATAACACCTTTCCACCACATGGCAAATCCCGGATCGACCAACCTTCGCGCACGGCTATCGTCAGAGAACGGTTCGTCGGCAAGCAGGCACAATTCCACCACATGGCAAATCCCGGATCGATCAACCTTGGCGCACGGCTATCGTCAGAGAACGGCTCCTCGGCAAGAAAGCACATTTCCACCACATGGCAAATCCCGGATCGATCAACCTTGGCGCACGGCTATCGTCAGAGAACGGCTCCTCGGCAAGAAAGCACATTTCCACCACATGGCAAATCCCGGATCGACCAACCTTGGCGCACGGCTATCGTCAGAGAACGGCTCCTCGGCAAGCAAGCACATTTCCACCACATGGCAAATCCTGGATCGACCAACCTTGGCGCACGGCTATCTTCAGAGAACGGCTCCTCGGCAAGCAAGCAATTCATGGTCACCTCTCCGTTCATGATAACACCGACATTGTTGACGAGATGAACACAATCATTTTGATAACTCAGTCCACCACGTACCAAAATCTGGATCGACCAACCTTGGCACTCAGCTGTTGTTATTGACTGGCTCATCTGCAGCTTCAGAGAACATTTAGTGTCTCTCACAAAGCAACTCATGGCCTTCTCATCCTTGGTGGCAGCAATACTTCCCCTGGTGAAAGCTCTCAAGAACATCATTGAAACTCGGTTCCCACTTCCTCGATCGTCCTCCGTTGGCACTCAACTATTGCTAAAAAGTGGCTCCAATGCAAGCTATATTTAATGTCTCACAGAGAACTCCTGATCTTCTCTTCCTTGGTGGCAGCAATACTCCCCCTGATGAAAGCTCTCAAGAACATTTGATACCTCTGTTCTCGCAAGTTCTGAATGGATAGTCCTTCCGTGGCACTCAGCTATGCTTAAAGACTGGCTTCTCTGCTGGCTACAAAACAATTTAGTGGATCACAAAGCAACTCGTGGCCTTCTCATCCTTGCTGGCAGCAATACTCCCACTGAAAGCTCTCAAGAACATCATTGAAACTCGGCTCCCACTTCCTGGATCGTCCTCCGTTGGCATTCAGCTATTGTTAAAATGTGGCTCCTGTGCAAGCTTGAACATTTAATGTCTCACAAAGAACTCGTGATCTTCTCTTCCTTGGTGGCAGCAATGCCCTCCCTGCATGAAAGCTCTCAAGAACATTTGATAAATCAGTTCTCGCAAGTCCTAAATGGATAGTTCTTCCGTGGCACTCAGCTATGCTTAAAGACTGGCTTCTCTGCTGGCTACAAAACAATTTAGTGGCTCACAAAGCAACTTGTGTCCTTCTGTTCCTTGGTGCTATCAGTATTCCATCTGCAAGATGTGAATAACATTTGACCTTGGCAGTCTGCTGGTGTGTATGACTGTCTGTGCATACGGCTGATTCTCCTACAAACGACTCTGGAGAACGAACAACTCGGCGATAGAGAAATGGTTGCAAAGAGGCTGATTCTCCTACCAACGACTCGGGAGAACGAACAACTCGGCGATACCGTAATGGTTGCAAAGAGGCTGATTCTCCTACAAACGACTCTGGAGAACGAAAAACAATTCGGCGATACCGTAATGGTTGCAAAGTGGCTGATTCTCCTCAAACGACTCTGGAAACGAAACAATCGGCGATACCGAA
>JASGXE010003636.1:0-36336 GCA_030068105.1 Sinentomon sp. SZTP_YWyxl
CCCGTTGAAATTTAATAGCCAATGAGGCAGACTTTCGAAATATCACCTATGTTCGACGAATTTTTGAAGATCCTGTGGAACCTCAGCAATAAGCAAAAACTTACAACCTGAAAAGCATGCTTTTTTCATGCGTGGAGAATATTTTTGCAAGAAAGGTATCCTCTGATATGAAACAATACAATGCGGATATTTCTGAGTTGTTCAATGATCTTTGAATTGTTACAGATCACCAATCAATCAAATCATCCTGTTAATATTTCTTCGATCGGCATATTTGACGGCAAAGTAGAAAAAAGGAGCCTATTAAAAATGCCCGGTCAGACATGTGCGATTTTTCAGAATTTCAAAACGCGAACAAACATCACATGCGCAGCAAACGCATTTCTTCCAGGAAGGCTCGCGATAATGGGAATCACGCATTGCTCCACATTTCAAAAGTCTGCAAAAACTCCTGTGGCCTCACATTGCTCCACATTTCAAAAGTCTGCAAAAACTCCTGTGGCCTGGGATTTATGTCGATGCTAACATCTGATATAATCACTTATTCATTTTATGCTAAAAAAAAGATTTGCGAGATATAAAACCTTGAATGTCTGATTTTAAAAACCATGAATCATTTTTACTCTGAATATTAAAAGTTTTGCAAGATACATTAAAGACTGCTTCCAACTATATTTTGAATCGCTATGATTTTCATTTTTTTGTTTTAAATTTCTCATGGCTTTACGGATGGACGGAAAATCGGCTAATCAAATTGAAGCCTTGACTGCAAGGAGTCAGGAATAACAGAAATCTGACACACAGAAAAACTAATGAATTTTCTTTAAACAGAAACAAAAAACTTGCACCACGCAATGGCAATAACAAAGTGAAATTATATGGATGAAAAGATTTGACACTTATTTTGACTATTTTTTATCCCCAATTTTATTCCCTCGATTCTTTTATTTGTTGTATAGTTGAGGATTTGTTGAACCAGAAAAAAAACATAGAGAAGTTCTAATGTGTTCTTGATTTTGTTCATGGATTTATTTTAAGTTTGATTTGCAAGGGAATTTACACATCATCACAGGATTGTTGCTACACTATCTTCACCTCTTTAAATTTATAATTAAAGAGGTGAAGATATATATTTTATTTCCCTAGCATTTCCCTACTAAATCAGTTCGTTTACAAAAAAGACCAATGAAATAGAAACAGAACTTTTCTGCATGTGTGTGGTGTGGTTCAACTATGTGTAGTTCAGCAAAAACGAACGAAAGTTAGGATGGTGTTAGTGTGGAATAAAAATGCTGATATTGTGGTCCAAGCTTAGTGCAGTTGACGAATACAGCATAAAAGATAGAATTGTCCGAACGCATTTCAGAGAGACTATACTGAAAATGTGCTTAGTTGTGTTTGCTGCAAGCACGAAAGCAAAGAGTCTTTTGACAAATACCTGCAGTGTCTCTCTACACAAATACAGGATTTGTATCAGGTATTTGTATAGATCGGTCCATGAGACGGCTCCAGCTTCATCGAAAATCGCATGAAAATAGTCCACTGCTCAAGGGCAGGCAGAGCCACCGACAGAATTCATGTGCATTCAAACTTGAATTTAGCCATACAAGACCGGAAAGCCACGAGATTACGCAAGAGATGATAAAGATTTTGTATTTGTTCCGATGTTTGAACCAGCACTTTCACCACGCTAACGGAAGGAGGAACCATTGCATACAAATTTGTAAAACAATATGTGGAGAATCAACTTAAAGAGACCTCAAAGAGAACTAAAAGAAAGTCCGAAGAGAATTATACGGAGATATCATGTCTGCAGTGTTATCAGCACACCAGGCAACCTTATAGAAGCGCAGGCAAGTCAGAGCCGTGATGCTTGCTGTTGTCATAACGAAATTCGAATAAAAACAACAGAAGTCTTCATATAGAAAATAAATTTTTATTTTAATATCTGAAAAGAGATGAATTATTACAGCTAAAAACTCATTCGAATAGCGATTTCATGAATCCATTCATTTGTCATGAAAATCATGAAGAGAAAACACAAGGTGTTTAAAAGACGCCTCCGACATATATTTCCTGACAGGGAAAATTGATCCACATAAGGAACTTCTTTTGAAATTTGATTTTGTAGGTCATTTTTCTGGAGCTAGGGGTACAAACAATCCTCGAGATCCAGGTACAGCTGGACCAGGATATCTTTATCAGCCTCATCTGTAAATTTTCCACCTCACCTTAAGAACTGAAACAGGTATCCGGCAAACCCTTCCAAACCAGTTGCATGTCTTTAAATTTTTCCACGAAGAGTTACAAATAGGAGGAATCCCTTTTACAGGCGGCTACATTTTTCTACAATTCGGTAAGCTTTTACAACCAGCTGATTCATTTTTTTTGTACCTCTCCCTGGGATTTGGGAATGTAAAAATATTTTAGCAGGAGGTTTTTATAAAGGGGACGTTGCAAAATTTTCTCTCTACTGTGGGCAGTAAAACAACAGTTTGCGAAATTGTGAAAGGGATGCTCAGATTGTACAGTTCTCTCTCTCTGAAAATGAACATTCGAGGCAGAGCTAGACAAATGTAAGCAACTCCTTGTGTCACATGTTTTCTCTTCCTCCAACCAAAGAGTGGCAATGGAAATAACTATAATTTTTATATCTGATCTAAACAAAAATGCTAAATATCAGAAGGAGAAATTGTATGAAAGAAATTCAAGCAAATCCATTTCACTGTATGGGATCAGTATTCGCTCCAAATAGTGGATGTGGCATGAGGTCTCTGTAAATTTCAACCAACCTTCAATTGGAACGGCTGCAAAGGTATGGGCATAAATAATAATCCCTTCCTGAATAAATCCTCTTGGCGCCTCAACTGAGCAGTTGAGTCCATTCCCTGCTGGAGTTATTTATATTTTTCATAAATATGCAGGCACACACAAAACCTCCAGTTTATTTTTAAAACTACTGACATCCCACCGGAAAGCCTTTCTGAGCATAGAGGGATAGAAAACTATCCTCTAGAACACCAAATTCTACAGTAATATTCTTTCGGAGAATGTCTACTCGGCAATGCAGTGAATGCATATCGAAATATCACATGTTTTAACCTTTTTCTTGCCTCGGATTCATACGTTACATGTAAAAGACGGTAAGCGATTCTTTACTTTACACATAGCTAATACACATATGCCATTTACCACGCTGTGAAACATAATTGGTTCTATTTCACTAGAAAAATTTAAGAGTAAAGACTATTGTGACAGATCGAAAAAATCCCATTTTTCAAATGGGGATGCAGCCGCCAGCGATCGTGGAGATTCCATGAAACGGCTACTTTTTGAAGTCGAATTTGAGAACATAAGAGTATATTTATTTTTTCTTAAATAAATACATAACATGTTCTGCTCATTCCGTTTAAAGATAAAGCCGAGAATGCTTCACACTATGCTCCATCCGCACATGCAGTGAAAATTTGATTTCTATGCTGGATGTATGGTTTTCTACTGGATCACTTTGAGGCATGCTGAGCTGTGTAGGCCTTTGTAATAGTTTCGAAAGGCCAAGAGTGATTTGCTGACTTAAATTTTATGTGATCAGCAGGAATTCTATGAATTACGAGTATATGCGCATATTTGGTCATTTTTGGCCTCGTGCGGCGAAAACGTAACATATAGAATTGGCGGGAAATTTCAATCTGTGGACATGCCACGAGAAAAAAGGACTTCGATGTCTTAAAGACAACACAAACAAGATTTATGATAAATCACCATCACACCGTACGTATGTTCAAATATCTACGCTGGAGTTTGTGTCATATGCTGTACCTGTCAGCAGACGAAATGAATATCATCATTATGATACTTGTCCCTTCTCCAACGATTCCCAGAATTCTGTCATCTGAAAAATAGACGTGGAAAACAGTGTATTTCTTCATTTGGGAGATCAGTTTGAAACCAAAAACAGAATATGCCTACATGGGATTTTCAAAATTTCACGGCGATAATTTTAATCATCAAGATCGGGGATCTCAAAAAATCTGGTAAGCATCGCTTCGTCCCAAAATATGAGCACAAACAGGCACTTTGATCGAGGACCCAGGCGGACAAAAGATTTCGGCCCAAAATTTGAAAGATAACCCGGCGTTGCCACGGTCCCCCCGTCAACAAAAATTATTTTTTTTCATTTGCCTTTTTTGCTCGTTAGTCTTCATACCAAAAGTGAAATGTGTCCTCTGTTTTTAGTTGACCGAATAAAATTGCATATAAACTATGACCATTACTGCAACAATGCATCGACTTTACCGGAATACTGTGCAGAACACCAGTCCCACAAGGTGACCTCGGCCAAAGAAGATAGACGCATTTTAGCCAGGAAATAGACTAGACTTCCAATGTTTGTGAGAGAAAACTGTCATACTCCCCTGCTGTATCACAGCTATGAAAACAATAGTTGCGGTCAATCAGAAGCGTTCACAAAAAGCATACCCATCTGACCATCCCAGAAATAACCCGGAAACTAGTTTCGTTAAGATAACATATAAATGTGTGCCATTCCGCCCATGACGAGACCTCTGGTTTGCAAAACTGTTGTTTCAAATGATTCGGATGCCAAAGGAGCAGGGACTTCGGCAGATCGGCGATAAATCAAGGGCAAAAAACCACTTTTTTATTTGGCAACCTGCAGAAAGAGCTCGTGGGATGTGAAACGCTGGCTTTATTGACTCAGTTCACAGTCGAAGTGACATTCGTCATTTTTTGAGAAAATTCGCACATATGAAACGAATTACTTCTGTTTATAAAGAAGGACATTTTTCCTAAACGTTTGTTTTTGCAAAACAAAACCTTCGTTTTTGTAGTGCATTGAATAAAAACATCAGGCAGAATAATGGGCGTGTGATCTAAATATTACCGCATTTTTTAAAACTGAAAAAATTTGATTGAACATATACCCCTGGTTGTGCTGCTGGAAGGGGGCACACAGTGGCCTAGTCCCACGTCTGCTACGGGTGGGACGATAAACAGGAGGTTCCGTGTGCAGCATCACACTGCGCACGAGAACACCTAGCTCAAGGTCCAAGACAGAGTTTTGGAAGGTTACACTGCAGAGAAGCCACACATCACAGGACACACGTCTCCGCTCAGCAGAGCACGCTGTCTTCGGGAAATCCTGTGGGTTGCGCATATGTCGTAAAACTGATCCAAGCCGTTTTTGTTGAATGCAGCGCGGCGTTGAGCAACGATTATGGGGCATTGTTCTGCTTGAGAGCCCAAGTTGTGCAACATGGTTCAAGCCTAGCCACCGGCCGTATGACTGTGCGCTCAATATGGTAAAGTGGAGAAGTAGAAGAAGAACATTGCTCAAGTCTATTGCGGTATCTGCGGTCAGAAGTCAATGCGCTTCAATATATTCCGTATATAGTGTTGCGTATTTTGCACTGTTCGCTTCGCGCGTTTGCAAGTGTTCCTTTTGTGTAGTGCCACAAGGGAGAAACAGAATTAAATTTGAGGGACGTTTAAGTTTGAAGAATGTTACTAGGTATAGTGTTGCACACGTAAACCTTTTCGTATCGCGTGGTTGCAAGTGTTCCGCTTTTAAGGAGTGCCAAATTATCAAAGAGAATTAAATTTGAGGAACCAATTACTCGGTATGTTGCATACTTTACACGCGCGGTTGTATGTGTTCCTTTCTTGGAGTGCCACGATTTACAGAATTAAATTTGAGGAATGTAACTCGGTATGTTGCATATTTTACGTTGGTTGTAGGTTTTCCTCTTTTAGGAGTGTCACGATGATTAAATTGGGAATTAATTTAATGTGATGGAATCTTGTTTGACTTGCAAAGATGCTGATAATTTTATCCTAAAAATTTAGAGAAAATCTTTGAGATAATTGGATTCTTGAATGGAAATTAATTACGTCAGCTAAACTATTCTATACGTCTACAATCAAAAGCAATCTACCATTCTAAGTGGTTATGTTACAACAGGTTTAGCCTACAAGCCTAAGCCTTGTAAGAAGTGAATCTGCGAATTACTATAGACGACAAGTTGATACAGATATTACGCTGAAATTTGACTAAACACATTGCATTCGAATGAAGTGAAAGTTGTTGAATAAAAATGACAGCTTGCAATATAGTGTTGGGTGAAATTCATGAAATTCGCCATATTTTTAGAAGAACTAACCTCATTCCTGAAACCAGGCATCATATCTCCCTTTTCTACAGTCAAGTTATAGAAATTGACCTTTGGCTCGGTCATTGGAACCCAATCTGAAGCTACACTTCCTTCTAAGCTTCTGTAGAAGAGTAAATTCGGAAAACTTATAAAACATTTCACCAGAAGTGAATTGTGAATTTTTCAACATGATCCTTCATAAAAGTCATTAAAACTTGATCATTACATTTTTACAACTATACATTACATTTTTTTTACAAAAGTCATTGCCATAAGTCAGTGAAAGCAATTACCACCTTTCATAAAAGTCATCACCACTTTAGAAAAATCATTATCTCTTTTTAAAAAAGTCACTACCACTTAGAAAAGTCCGTCTTTGATGCCATCACCACTTTGTAGAAAAGCCATTTCCTCTAATACAAAATTCACGACAACAATCTTGAAGTCATAACCACCTTTGATAATGGTCATCTCTGCTTCAGAAAGGTCATTGCTTTACTTTGCCCATTGTAAAAGTCGCAGTAGTTTACGAGTATAGTCCAGCAACTTTACTGTTGACGTTCAGCAAAGTGAACTACACAGACCTTATCTGCAACAACACTTTGCTGAACTACACAGACCTTATCTGCAACAACACTTTGCTGAACTACACAGACCTTATCTGCAACAACACTTTGCTGAACTACACAGACCTTATCTGCACCAACACTTTGCTGAACTTTTATAACATTAAATTAAAACCACAATGAAAGAAGGCGATTTAGGGAAATTGGTATTGCGTATACTGTGTAATTTTATTGAGTGTTGCGAATCATTTCACGTGCAGGATGCGCCAGTTCTTCAAACGTGGACGATATTACAACGAAAATGTTAGGTTGAAAATCAATTGTTAAATTGAAACCCACATTTAAAAACTAAAGACGTTTTTATGAAATGTTCTGAAGGACAGGCTTGTAATTCCGTTTCAGCAGGACTTGAGCAGTTTCGCTCGCTGCGAAAATGACATTTTTGCGTTGTGACACATGTTGACATTGGGACACATGTTGTTGTTGATTCTATAAATAGCGCCTGAAATTGTAATGAAGTCCGATATTCGAATAATTTTCTCTGAAAATGTATTTTAAAAACTGTTATTTTTGTTGGAAAGAAAATAAATTAAAAACGGCGGCAGACTATTGACTTACCCTGATTTTGCAAACGCTGCCCAGATGTTTGTCATTCTCCTGCTCATTTGTTCCTGGCTCTGAAGGTCTCTCCGTCTGCTGTTGCCCGTTATGCTAACCCCTTCGATGGCCACTAGATCACCATAGTCACCGTCAAAGCCAAACAGATAGAATACTTCGTCGAAGTGGGTGGTATCTGGAAAGGTGAATAATGCCATATATTTTAAATGACGTAAAACACCAACTGCAATGGGAGCTCTGGAAAAACCAAATAAGCGATTAATGAGAAGACGATTTATTCACCAGCAGTAAAATCCCTCAAAACTTAAAATGATGCTTAGTCGATTATGCCAAACGTTTGCTGAATTTTAACATTTTAAGCAGCTGTATGGACCTGAATCATTTTAGGTTAATCCAACCATTTGGTCCAGAAGAGACCTCGGCTCTGGAAGGTGATGAACTTTTTACAAGCTTTCTCTCGAAACAAAAAATTGTTTTGAATTACTGCGAACAACTCTAAGCACTTTCTGGAAAATGCATTCCTATGAAAAATTACATATCACATAAAACCGTGAAAAGTTTAAAGGCTCTTGTGAGCTCGTGTGGCCCATGAATACATACTCCTTTCAGGTTTAAAATTCTGGCAGTCCATGCCAATGAAGTGGTTCAAGTGGTTCAATTCTGGCAATTTGGCATGTTTAAAATCTGGTGAATTAAAATGGAAAATTCAAAAATTCTTCAACCTCTCGAAATGACGTTAAATTCAGCCACACACCTGGTGTACGAAAATATCGGAAGAATCAAGAAAACATCTTTGGCTAAAAAATACAGTGAATTTTAAAATTGGAATTGACCTGTGAAAAATTCTGGTGGCGGTTGGATGGAGTTAGCCATCATGCCCTTGATGATCAAATTCAAGAAACTTGGGCGATTTCGATAGCCGAACACATACGAATAAATTGGAGTCGTGGACGTCTTCCTGTGAAGCTCAAGGGCCGGACCATGGCAGGACACGAAGAGCCGGTCTCCGATCAGGTCGCCGACAGCCAACATCGCTTGCCTCTCATCACCGGGCGTAACCTTGGAGAAATAAGTCTCCCTTATCTTTTTCTTGTTTGCCAGCCTTGTAGGTTCATCTCGGTTGTGCACGACGTCCTCGAACATTGATCGAATCAGCAGAATCTCATCAAATACGCCATCTTCTGAGGCCAGGACTTTCGACCAGCTTTTGTCTGGGATGACGAAACCTAAAAAAAAATTAAATGAACTTCCATAAATGCGTATGTGAATTTCATCATCACCTGCTTATAAATGATGATCTGGTGTTCTTTGGGTATGGCTCGAGAAATGACCCATTTTTTTGTTCAGCTACCTGAATGGCAGAGAGGCAGTTCCCCAAGCAAAGAAGGACGTGTTTTCTCACCCATTCTCTTTCGGTAATTTTGCTATCCACGTGTGTTTCACCGGGAAAATACGTGGCTTTTGCCACGTGATATTGTACACGTGAATAACACGTGACTTTCAGGTGGTATCTGACACGTGATATAATTCACGGTCAACAGGTGCAAGCATGTGCGTCAATGCCTAAATACGCGCTTCTGTTTACGACTTTCAATGATTGGGCTTCGCCCCATGTCAGATTCCGACACCGCGATGGACAGGGTAAGCGTGGTGGGGGCATCTTTTTACGTGTTGAAAAGACCTTTTGTAGCAGTTTGTTACACTGTGACCCAACGTATGAGTTTTTACTTTGCAAAGTTGGTGTATCGAAACCGGCCACTTTCTTCTTTTTTGTCCCAGTACTTTATAGGTCACCTGGAATAAATTGATCCAGGGTTTTTTCATTCGATTTATAATTATTGTTTGTCTGGTTTCAAACTGCAAGAAAAATGCGATCAGCGACTTCTCATTTTGGGTGATATGAATCTTCCTCATGTTCTTTGGAAGCTTAATTCAATTGCCAGTAATCCTGTATATATAAAGTGGATTTGAATTCCAAAGCCCCTGAACTTGCCCAAGAGTTTGGTCTCTCCCAATTTACTCCATCAGGTACTCGTGGTGATAATATTTTGGATGTCACACTAGCTCGACCCAAGGATTTCGTCACAAGCTGTACTGTGGAAGGGGGATTATCTGAGCATGGTATTGTTTTGGTAGACCTAGCTTTGAGAAAACCTGCGACCATTTTCCGACGCCGCAAAATTTACCTTTTCAATAGAGCAAACTTGGAGGGTCTCTCCAACTTTCTGCAGTCCAAATTCAATGACTTTGAGGCTATTTTCAGGAGTGGCTGTTCTGGCGTAAATATAATGTGGGATCTCTTTGTTGATATTGCTGCAGAAGCGGCGTATAAATTTGTACCCACAAGGTCAGTCAATATTTCGAACTCCACAAAATGCCCCTGGGTTAGTAAAGGAATGATGGTGCACAAAAGGGGCTGAGGGCATTATTCTCAAAACGAAAAGTTTCCCACAGTCATTTACTGGCATACAAAAAATCCTTTTCTGAATATTCTGAAATTAAATACAAATCCTTCCAACAATTTCTCAATTCGCTTCAGTCTGACATGACTGCTTTTTCCAAAAAATTTCGGCGGTACATTAAGTGTCGTCGTGGAGATTTGGGCTCCATTCCCGCCCTCAAAACTGATTTAAACTCCTCTGTCGATGATGCTGCAACAAAAGCTGCAGTTTTTAACAAAACGTTCGTAAATGTTTTTGTTTCCGACGGAATCCCCGTAATCCCACCCGGGCCTTTCTTTTCTGACAATAATGTCCCTCAGATAACCGAAACTATGGTTGCAAATCGCATTGTTAAAATGAAACGCAATGTTGCTGAGGGTTCAAGTTTCATTAGTGTTAATCTTTTGAAGTTGGTTCCTAGTATTTTTGCTTAAAATATTTGTGTGTTATTTTACATCTGAGTTTACGTGTTGGTGACATTCCAGTTGCATGGAAGAGGCAACCATTATACCAGTCTTAAAAAAAGGTAACAAATCTAATCCTGCAAACTACCGTCCCATAAGTCTCCTTGAAACGTGTTCTAAAATTTTGGGATTTCTCATAGCCAATCACATCAGTAGCTTTCTGGATGCTGCCTCCATTTTAAATGAAGCGCAGCATGGTTTTCGTCCTGGTTACTCTTGTGAAACGCAACTAGCCGCTTTTAGCCAAGGAATAGCCATGCTGCTAGACCAAGGATAAAAAGTTGACGCAGTTTTGATTGATTTTTGCATGGCATTTGACCTTGTAAGCCATTCCATACTTCTGAAGAAATTAGCCTTCATGGGCCTAGACTCAGTTGGTTGAAAGGCTACCTGTCTGAACGGACGCAGGTTTTAAAATTGATTATTCTCGAAACCCTTGTCTATTACTTCTGCTGTCCCGCAAGGAAGTATTTTGGGTCCGCAACTATTCTTGATTTTCATTAATGACATTGTTGGTGGAATGCGATCCAAAATAAAATTATTTGCTGACGATTGCCTAATCTAGGAAAATCGCCAGTCCTTTGGATTCTCAGGCTTTACAAGCTGATTTGGCAGCAATATCCGATTGGTGCGCGACCTCTTCCATGAAACTGAATCCATCTAAATGTTCAGTTATTCATTTTTGCAGAGGACGGAGCATAGAAAACAATTTTACATACGTTCTCGATGGACAAAATCTTGTCCCCCAAACTGACTCATCACATTTGGGAGTTATTTTTAATTGTAAACTTGATTGATCCCGTCAGGTTGCAGCTGTTTTGAAAAAAGCCAAGAGTTCACTTTTTACACAATAGCCTCCACCTTTTTACAGTCATTATTATTATTATTATTATTATTATTATTTCATAAATATCAACGATCAAGTTGAACGTCAAGCAATAAACACCAACAAAACACAAAATAAAATAAACAAACAACACACCTTAAGAATGGTCAAACAGGCAAATAGGGAGAATGAGGCCGGACTGCACTCACAATTTTTTATTGATGAATCAGATGAGTAATCCAGATTTGGTTAATGGGAGGCAATGATTGGAGGAAGGATGACGAAGGCAAAAGGGCATTCCATTCCCTGACTGTGCGAAAGAAAAAGCTTTTGAAATGCTTATTTAATTGACAATTGGCCATTCAATATGGTATCCATTGGTCAGTTCGACGAGGAACAGGCCTCACTCTAAATGAAGGAGGTAATTTTGTGCACACCCCACCTTGCAATATAGTTTGTAAAAATTTCAATCGGCGACACCTACGCCTCTCAGATAGCGTGCTAAGTTCCCAGTGTTTGAGCATTGCCGAAACAGACGAGGTTCTTCTGTAGGCAGCACAAATAAAGCGCAGGGCTGAGCGCTGCAGACGCTCGAGAGCATTAGAATGAGACACAAGAAAGGGATCCCAGTCGCCATGACCGCATCCTTATAAGATAAAGCCGTTAGCATTCAAGAGAGATATAGGGAAGTTTTCCTTTGTGTCCCGAGCAATAGCGGACTGGAATTCATTCCTAGCCTCTGTGCTGTCCGAACCTTTAAGTTCATCAATTCTAAGGCGCAGGCTGCTGTTCTTGTTCTAAATTGAGTTTCTGGCCAAATTTGATTGGACCTGAAAGCTATATAGTAAATGTTATAAGCATAAACGTAGCATAAACGTAGATTCGTGGACCTGAAAAGTGAGTGTGCCAGGTTAAACACCCAGCTTTTTGACAACTTCATTGCAAAATCTGTCGATAGCGACCATTCGAGAGCATTCTGGCGATACTTAAAATCCTTGAGAACCGAAAGTTCATTGCCACCTTTAGTTGGCGAGGATAGAATTACAGTTCATGACGCGTCGGCTGAAGCTGCATTATTCAATGACTATTTTGCCAGGGTCCTTCAAAACGATAGGCCTCCATGTAGTCACGGTGTTCAGTTGTCTGCGACTCAGCAATCTGCTCCATTTCCAGATTTGCTTGTTACCAAAAAATGTGTTCATAAACTGCTGTTGAGACTAAAAAATAGAAAGCCACCTGGTCCTGACGCTATTCCACCACGACTTCTTAAGGAACTGGCGCCCTCACTGTCAATTTCCTTAGCAGCTCTTTTTAACCTTATTATTTCTCAAGGTCACATTCCCGAAGACTGGAAAAGGGCCATCATCATTACCCCAATGCCAAAAAAATGGCGTGCCCGACAACTAGCCTGAGGGCTATCGTCCAATATCCTTGACTTCAACATTTCACAAGAATCATTTACCAGAAGTCTCTTAATACAGGAGTCGTTCCCTCAAACTGGCGATGTGCGCTTATAACGCCTATACCTAA
Source organism: Sinentomon sp. SZTP_YWyxl (assembly GCA_030068105.1). NCBI lineage: Eukaryota > Metazoa > Arthropoda > Protura > Sinentomata > Sinentomidae > Sinentomon > Sinentomon sp. SZTP_YWyxl. Next base: position 12,616 of record JASGXE010003636.1, read on the forward strand.
GTCGGGTACTTCAATCGATCCTGCAAATTACAGACCAATATCGTTGACATGCATCTGTTGCAAGATTCTGGAGCATATAATTTTCTCCAACTTATTTGCGCACCTAAATAATAAAAATTTGTTGACCAATATCCAACATGGATTTCGGAGAGGTTTGTCATGTGAGACCCAATTGCTCCAGTTTTTTCATGACCTTGCTCGGTCCGTTGACAAGCTAAAGCAGGTCGATGCCGTGTTCTTGGATTTTAGCAAGGCCTTTGACAAAGTGCCGCACATGCGTTTAGCTAAAAAGCTGATGAGCTACAATTTAGATGGGAACTGCACGCTGTGGCTGGTAAACTATCTGAAAGACAGATCTCAGGTGGTTGTAGTCAATGGTGAAAGTTCTAACCCTTGCAGGGTGACATCGGGAGTGCCCCAGGGTACTGTCCTGGGGCCGTTGCTTTTTCTCCTGTATATTAACGATCTTCCTGCGCATCTACAATGCAATGTGAGACTACGTAGGGTTTTCAAAAAGTTCGTAGAAACCCACATGCAGGCTTGCAATGCGAGCCATATTTACTTGTGCTTTCTTCGCATATTCTCCCTGAATTGTAATGCACATGATGGCTCACTTCTCCAATTTCGATATTCCTTCCTGGAAGAAGAAAACTGATTGCCCTCCAGTCATTCCTTGTCTGTCACCAACACATTTTTTCATTGTTCCAATTTTTTTGCAAACGAGGGAATTTTTTCAGTTTTGGGAACAAATGCAAGTTGCTTGGGGCCGGGCGCAGGGAATAGGCAGGGTGGTTCAACAATTTAAAGCTTCGGTTTTGATAAGCAGCCACCTGACCAGTTCACCAACATGCATTTGTGTTGTCTTGGTGGAAGGTGATTCTTTTTTCGATTATTTCCTGGCATTTGGCCTTGACTTCAGAACCTCAACTTGTGTTTAAAATCTGCATAGTGTTGGCATGTCCCGATAAATCAACATTTTCCTGGCAAATTCAGGGATTCGGAAGATGTGCCAGAAAATCAAGACTGTTTTTGGCCTGCAACTCCAATGGCCATCTTCACAGGACACCCTGTACTTCCTGACTTTCAGAAAACTTTGGTCACAGTTGAATTCAAAGCGGCAGACAATCCTGGTGCTGCCTGCAACTTGCCATGGACATGCCTCTAAGAATACAGAAAACAGGCGAAGATACCTGCGATAACAACCGTACCTCATTTTTCTCCAACCACAAACCAGTCGTCCAACCGGCATGGACACCAAGTAATACAAAATCACTAATTTTAATGAAAACAAACCAAAAATCAGCAAGGGGAGTAGCAAAAGACAGTGGTTTATAACGTGGAAAAATTAGGCCCGGATAATCCCAACTTAAGGGTATGTTTCTACGAACTTTCTGAATGCCCTTCGTATTTGCTGATGATTGCGTTATACAGGGTAGCCCAAAAGTCTTTGGCCATAGGAAAAACGTAAATTTGCTGTTTTTGTCAAATTTTGTGATCTGAAACCTTTTGTTGCTCTAACCACGGATGTCTAGATCAAACCGGAACAACATGTGCATAATCAGGGATGCCCAAAGTCTTTGGCCACTTCAAAAAATCAAATTATCTGTTTTTATGATATTTCGCGTTTTGTAACTTTTTCTAGCTTCCACAACGGAAGACACCACTTTATTCGATGCTAAAATTCCCGATTGAAGTCATGACATACATGGATAGAGCTGGAACAAGTTTCCGATCACAAAATATGATAAAAACAGCAAATTTACTTTTTTCCTATGGCCAAAGACTTTTGGGCTACCCTGTGTACATCTTATAGGGTTATGTATAGGGTTATTAACGAGAAACAAGATTGTGAGCTTTTGCAGAAGGATATAAACGCCGCTTGTGACTGGGCTTCCCTCTGGCAAATGGAATTCAACGTCAACAAGTGTGAAACGGTTTCATTTTGTAGAAAGAATACTTCCGTTGACTTTTCGCCTACAAAATAAATGGCAAAGATCTAGTAAAATAAATGTCAAAGGGTGACTATAAATACCTTGGAGTTACCTTGAATGCCGATCTGGGGTGGTCCAAGCACATTGGAAATATCTCAAAGAGCCAACATGTGAAAAATACGTGTTCCACCAAAACCCCTGGAAACATGTGAGAAAGTCCAAATGTTGGGTTGAAGGGATGTAGAAAGGATACGTCTAAGGATGGGCTAACCAAATTAAACAGGCTTTTCGGCAGTTTCATGCGATGCACGAATGTTATATTGCACGGTTCAAGGTGTTCTTCATTCTGAAGGCGCCTGGTTTAAAATGAACAGACGTTTGAAGAGTTAAGCTGGTAAAACTTGCGACAGTTTTTTGACACAAATCAGAAAAAGGAGTCTAAAATGCAGCAACCAATATTGTGATAGACATCAAATCGTCACTCACTGTTTAGACCAGCAATTACCAATCCCTCGTTGCTCGTTAACCCCATCATAATCGGAACATGTGAATACTGTCCAGTTTCCAGGAGCTTTCGAGGAATATCTGGAATGTATGGCTTCTCACGAGTTTCTTTATCAATGACTGGTACATAAAATAAAGGAAATACTATTGGGTTCTTTCCCTGAAAGAAAATGAAATAAATATTGAAGGAATTATCAAGCAGAATCATGTTATCGTGGATTAGAATTTCTTAAATTTAAAAAAATGGAATTTGTCTCGAAAATTTTCGGAAATTGTTTCGATAAACCTTTCAGGAAAAATAAACTCCTACATTGTCCCCGAAATTTATTTGGTTTTGAGGGTTAAGTCATTTATACGGGGGGACACAATTGCACGGCAACAGGGAACAGTTTTTAAGAAAACAGCAGTACCCTTAGCCGTGCAATAGTGTCCCCCCTTTGGCACCAGCATACGGCACAGGGTGTGCCTTATTTCTCTGGAGGGTGGGTAGTCGGTTGAGATAGGTTAATTAGGAGCTTTGGATAGGTTAAGTTAACTTCGATAGGTTCGGTTGGGTCGTTAGGTTAGGTTAGGTTAGAGTAGGTTAGGTTAGGTTAGGTTGGGTTAGGTTAGGTTAGGTTAGGGTTCTCTGTGCAGTGTACCTTTACCAGAAACAACCAAATGAACCTCACGAAAAACAACCTCGACCCAATCTAATCCAATCTAACCTAACCTGACCTAACCTCACCAAACCTAACCTAACCTACTCTAACCTAACCTAACCTAACGACCCGACCGAACCTGCCGAAGTAAACTTAACCTATCCAAAGCGCCTAATTAACCTATCTCAACCGACGACCCACCCTCCAGAGAAATAAGGCACACCCTGTGCCGTATGCTGGTGCCAAAGGGGGGACACTATTGCACGGCAAAGGGTACTGCTGTTTTCTTAAAAACAGCAGTACCCTTTCCCTGCAGTTCTTTTCCCTGTTGCCGTGCAATTGTGTCCCCCCCCGTATAAATGACTTAACCCGGTTTTGAATATAGATCGCATGATCTTTCACGTTTTAGAGGAACAATGTGAGTTTTCTAAACATGGGTTGCTATCAAACAAATCCTAATGATCGGTTTTTGAAAACAGAAATATCAAATCCGGAAAGATTAGTCGCAAATGGCTACACATAACAAGTAATTTCAACTATAAGTAACACCCACATCACGCAAGTGAAGTGAAAGTTAACCGAGTCGTCGTCACATATAGCACTTGTCAAAATATAAAAAACTCTGGCGGCTAGGATTTTAAAGGTTGCAGTCATTGCTGACCATTCTGACGTTATTGGACGAGCGACTCAAACTGATTTTTACGTTCTTTTGAGAGAGCAAACACTTTTCGTGCTTATTTTTCGATTATACCGTTTTCTAAAGCCCTTACTACGCGTAATCGTGAAAGATTTATTTTGCAAGATAGACAAAATGTTTGGTCAATGATGCTCTGTTTTCGCTTCCAACCGCAAGATTTGTGGCCTTATTTTGTTCAATGAAAAATGTTGAGGGAAAAAGACAAATAATGTGTCATATTTGATGAGCTTACTTAAAAATCCCTTTTATGAACGTATTTGAGGAGTTGTTCAGAGAGTCTGCAACTTAGCGTTTGTTGCATTGTCCGTATAATGATCTTTCTTGGTGTACAATATCCATGTTTGACAAAGCTAGGCAGCTACAGGTGTATACGGCGAAAATGGATTCATGTTTTGTGGATTTTGGAGGCTCTCTAGCATGGGAGGCGGCACGTCGAAACACAAGTACCCACACTGCGCTCTATACAGTAACCATTAATTCGGTGGTCATTATAAACATCGGTCATCAATAATTCGCGTCCAATGCACAAATACTTTGTGCATTACAAATACTTTGTGCATTACAAATACTTTGTGCATTGGTCAAAAACATTGGTATGCACACCATTCCAACAGTTTCCGCTTGATATACAATAAAATGATATGCGATACAAAATGCTTTCGCCAGCATTGTGTGCGCATCTTCTCAAAATTTCATGATTGTAGAACAAAGAAGAGTGAAGTCTAATTCACTTCCTCCAATTTTCATATGTGAACAAACGCCATTTCACTACTTTCGGGTCAGTCAAAATTCGACGGCGCCTGATATACTCGAACAGACATCGAACAGACATTCACGCCCGTTTCGAATCTTTTTGCTCTATCTACAAAAATACATCTTACCTGCCTTGACGTAATTATCTTGCCAAATAGTTCCGCTGGTGAAGCATCTCTCAAGCAATTGACTGCTGATTCAGGGCCGTTAGAGTTGCAGCCGTTAGCAGTAGCGAGTTCTTCAAAATCCTCTTGAGGATTAGAAGACACCGCCCAATCGCAAAGGCCATTACCGCTCTGTATAATGGCGCGTTGAAACAGTCCTAAAATGGAATGAGAAATCAAAGAGTGCATTGAGAAGTGGTTAGCAGACATTCTGCTAACAGACAGCCTTGGAAACATTACTCGAAACGTGAAACTTCGTCAATATTTGGTTACCCTAGTCACATGCTACTCCACGAAATAAAACTCCTGGAGTGTAAAGTAAGCCATGACTCGAATAACGAGAACGAAAACGCATCCTTTCTCCATTGTGCGAGGAAAACTATCCCTTTGGGAGATCATTAAAAAGCGCCGAATTCGGTATCTGTTAATCCCGCACTCGTGGACCACGCCAAGTCACAATCGCTATATATTTCCAATACAATCAAACTTTCCCAACTTTTCTCTCCGGGTCATTATATTTCCTAGTTGGTTACACGGCCATTGATTTTACGGTACAGCAGTCAGAGATATTTTGACCTATCTAATGATGTGCTTTTCCTTATGAGATCTTATTTTTCGCCCTATTTGTTCGTCTTCTTTGTTAATGAATTATTTTTCCTGGCGGAGGAGGTTAAACACGATGATAGTATATCAAGAACTTTCTGACTGTAGTGCAAATAACGAAGCGGTGTTTGTAAAATGTTTCAACTTCTGGTGCAGTTTTAAGGTGTTTATGCGCGGAAAAACGGCCAATGCTCATTTCACCGTTATATCATTATCTTGTACGTGATATACACTCTCGCATGAGCTGATTTACGATGCGACTCAATGACGCGTTAAATCAAACATAAACGATTCATTCTGAAGCGCTAACTAACTCCGTTGACTCAGTGCTGATTGAAATAGCTGACTGCTTCCAACGGTCAGTTGTAGTAAAGTAACGGTTTGCGTTCTTAGACGACAAATTTGAATGACTTTTTCTGAATATTGAGGATGGGATACGAAGGTTTATGGAGTATCGAGGGGAGTTATAATTTTTATGAAAGTCAAAAATGATTTCATTAAGAATACGAATGACATTTATGAATAGGCCAACAACATCAACAAAAACGTGGAACATACTCATTGTCAAAGATCCACAGTTTTGATATCCGCCATGTTTGCGTTAATTATTGTCGGTTTATTTTTTTCCCAAAACAAATGAATACTTTAGGATAGTTAGAAATCAATTCAACTGAATTTAGCAAACCTATTCCTATTTGAATTAGGGTACCTTTCGCAAGCGGACTAAGCACCATCAGATGGGTTGCTCCTGCACCCGCTGACTCGCCGAATATGGTAATCAGCTTAGGATCGCCACCAAATTCTTGAATATGATCCGAGACCCATTTCAATGCGACCACCTGATCGAGTAGGCCATAGTTGCCCGGCAATGTCTTATCTCCGGTTGCTAAAAATCCTGTATTCATATCACAAAGAATGAGCAAGAGATTCACAAAGTTGAAGTGTTGGGTTTTGGCCAAATCACCATTCGCGGCAACGACACAGCGTAACTATACCTGGTTTAAATTCAAGACCTTTCAAGACCTCTTCATTTGGACCCTCCGAATATGCCCACAATGATGTTTGGCGCAGCAACCCGAAAAACAGTTACACGAAGTTTTTTTTTCATTGGAGAAACCCTTTTTGCTATCAAGCAGCCACAGGGCTCGTCCGAATACTTTGCGCCCCGCAACTTTAAGTCAGGGAGTTCTAATGATTCATTTTAAGTCTTTGGAATAGAATGAGATTGGTGATAAATTCTTGGTAAATAAGTTCATTCATCCCTGCACAGAGCTGAGAGATCATCGATTTAGGCCCTCTGAAAGACCATGCAGAGGAGGAAAATTTGAATGGCTAAAGTACGAGGCTAAAGTGAAAACAGAACTAAGCCTAGCTTAGCTGATCATGTTTAAACAAGTGGAGTTCTGCTGCCCTTTGGAGAGATCTTTCTACCTATAGTCTAGTTCAAAGGTATTGTACTGTGGTAACTAGCACCCGGCTTATGTACTCGATGATCCGAGACTCTCACTAGGAATGTGCAGGAATGAATTACTGTTACCTGATAACTCGATAAGCGATTCTTTTTACTAATACTCGATAAGCGATTCCTGTGCAAACCGAGCGAGCCTGAGCATTGTTTCATCCCCAATTAGCAATCATCATTCACGCGTGTGGGTCGCTTTACATGGAGGAAAATACGTCCCAGTTTTCAGGAATAAGAGAGCATAATTCCGCCTGCCTGATTTTACAGAAAGACACCCCTTGAGGCGTGGGTAAAAAGTACAAATACCAGCCATCCCAGACTTAGTACGCAGGCCGGACGTTTTTTCAGAATCTTGAGTAAACATGCGTAAATCAAGGCATAAAAGGAAGATATTAGAATGCTTAAGCCCAAATAACAGACAAACACAGTGTACATGTTAGTCATTCTATGAATGCGCGGAACAAAAAGGCATGCGGTAGGTATCTCTTTGTCTGTGTGTCAGGAACAGTTTAGAGAATTTATTCGTATTTACGCACATGATTTTTATGCGTATTTTTATTAATTTCGAAAAGTTTTTGTGACAGAATTTCAGCATTTGAAATGCGTAATATCATCTGCCAATTTTGTTTCAGGTGGTGCACACTGCAGAGACTTTTTGCTGTAAGGTTCAAAATTCGAAATTGCAAGTTTTGATCAAATAGAAATTTGCACTTTGGACATAACATGGCCATTTTTCCCGAAAAATAATGTACTTGTATAATCAGGAATTTTGCCTTCAGGAATAAAATCACAGTTGAAATCGTTTGGCGCAGTGAAAATGAAATTTCAACACGATGAAATTTTCTAATTTAAAACGAGAAATCCTGTTAAACGAATAGCTATGGGCATTATGTTGATTAGACTAACAAGTACTCATGGTTGAGTCCTTTTAAAAGCTTATTCCTGACAACATCATTCTCTAGGTTTTCTGCCAATCGGTTTTTTCCTCTTCGCAAACATATTTTTGATATTACTAAAGTGTGTCGCTCCAGACGTAAACTTTGCCTGGACGCAAGTTTTCTTAATACACACCGGATTCCACACCCGATCCAATGCGTAATTCCACAATTTTCGCATTATCGTCTTAATATGACTGTTTAACCGAAATACAAAAATTGCTTTCAGGGGCATATTCCAGTGTATCTAATATCGACAGCAGTCCGGGTGGGAATTAATATGAATGGGGCCCGGGTTTTCTTCAAAAAACGCCTTCCCAACCTTTGGTAATTCCAATCCCACCTGACCAATAACCAAAAAATTTTTTTATTCCGATGGCTATTTTTGGGTTGGAAGTTTAACGGTAATGGAAAAATCAAAGGTTGGGAAACCCGTTTGAGATTGGAAAACTTTTCCGCCGGCCTATTGGGAATTGTGACAATAAAGCGTTGGAGGTGGGTAACGGCCTTCCAAAAGGTTAAGTTTGGGTTGAATTTAACCAAGAACAATACAAAAAGGTTTTTCTGGCGGTATTGATTGAAAAATTATATATAATGGATTCCAGGGGAACCCGGAGAAGGAAACTTCGGTTGGAATTACACCTAAAAGGCGTTCAGGTTGGGAATTTTAATTCCCAAATTGTTAAAGTTATAGTTGTTGAAAAAAAAATTCTTCCCAAACCAATTGTTCCCAGCCAAAGGAAAATGGATTAATTCCTTCAAAACAGGCCTAATAATGGCCCAATTTTTAAAATTTTTAGTTTGGTTTCCAAAAAAAACCCCGGGAAAATTCTGCTTCAACGAAAGCGGTGTTAACTCAGAAAATGATACCAACATGTCTCAGTGACCAAGTATCTGCTTAAGATTTTAAATCTGTAGTCATTATTTTTTATCTCATTGGTACGACAGGCTGAAATTTGGTTTATCGTGCAAATTAATGTTCTTGCTGGAATTTGAAATTTCTCCCCCACGCATTATTAAAATCATGCGTGCTATTGGTAAAGATTGCAAATCCTGGCAATCATCATACAAAGAGTCAATTTTTGGATACAAATACAATCGTCTGCGATTAAATTAAAATCATACGTGCCTGCAAAAGATTGTAAGCAAGCAAAGAGTCAACTTTTGCATGCAAAATATTCGTCTGCGAAACAGTGACTTGTGCTATTTTCACAATTGGACAAGTCATATCCAGATCTGTCGTTGAGACCCCATGCACCTGGACCGGCTGCACCCATTCGAAAGGTCGCCTCAATTTTCCCTGCCAATTTTATTGTAATTCTCTTATTTTGTTCGCCGCGACTACAGAACGTGTTCGAATGGCTTGCCGCAAATTTACGGAATTTCCTCGTGCCGGCACAAAATTTCCTCGTGCCGGTGAAACAATAGCCTATGTCCCGAAAACTCACTACTTTGGGAATTTTTGTTCCGCGAATGTGCCATTTTGGGGGTCCGAAATTTGAAATCATGAAAATCGTCCAAAACGATTGAAATGCACAGAGGTGGTTCCTCACAGATAACACTGCAATCATAGTGATTTTTTCCAAAAATACAGGCCTTCGGGAATTTGTACAACAAGAAGAATTTTTGTTCCGAATGTGCCATTTTGGGGGTCCGAAATTTGAAATCATGAAAATCGTCCAAAACGATTGATATGCACAGAGGTGGTTCCTCACAGATAACACTGCAATCATAGTGATTTTTTCCAAAAATACAGGCCTTCGTGAATTTGTACAACAAGAAGAATTTTTGTTCCGAATGTGCCATTTTGGGGTCCGAAATTTGAAATCATGAAAATCGTCCAAAACGATTGATATGCACTGAGGTGGTTCCTCACAGATAACACTGCAATCATAGTGATTTTTTCCAAAAATACAGGCCTTCGGGAATTTGTACAACAAGAAGAATTTTTGTTCCGAATGTGCCATTTTGGGGGTCCGAAATTTGAAATCATGAAAAACATCCAAAACGATTGATATGCACAGAGGTGGTTCCTCACAGATAACACTGCAATCATAGTGATTTTTTTCCAAAAATACAGGCCTTCGGGAATTTGTACAACAAGAAGAATTTTTGTTCCGAATGTGCCATTTTGGGGTCCGAAATTTGAAATCATGAAAATCGTCCAAAACGATTGATATGCACTGAGGTGGTTCCTCACAGATAACACTGCAATCATAGTGATTTTTTCCAAAAATACAGGCCTTCGGGAATTTGTACAACAAGAAGAATTTTTGTTCCGAATGTGCCATTTTGGGGGTCCGAAATTTGAAATCATGAAAAACATCCAAAACGATTGATATGCACTGAGGTGGTTCCTCACAGATAACACTGCAGTGATTTTTTCCAAAAATACAGACCTTCGGGAATTTGTACAACGAGAAGACCCCTGTGGAATATTTAGGGTACGCAAATCAAAATCATATACAAAACGATTGAAATATTCGTGGAGGTGGATCCTCATGTCAGTACAAATTTAATAAAAGTGAAAGAATATATTTTTTTCGTCAAAAACTTCCTCTTTTGGGGATTTTTCTACGAAAAGGCCACAATGAGTCAATTGGTGTGAAAAAGAATTTCCGCCGCAATGCCCAGCCATTGGTATGATTTTGATTTTCAGACGCCCGAATGGCCCACACGGGGGCCTTGTGTCTTGTAAAATCTCTGAAGGAGTGGGTTATATTTTTGTTTAGAGTGGCATGTGGCACCGCCGCTGATTAGTTTTGATGGTTTTGATGATTTTTAGTTTCGGTGCACCAAATGGCCGATGGGGGTAACTTTTCTCAGTGGAAAATTCCGGAATGAGTGGGGTTTCGGAAAAAACGAAAAAAAAATTGCTTGCACAGGTTGAGGAACCTCTTCTAAGAATTTCAATTTTTGGACGATCTTGATGACTTTTATTTTCTGACTCCCAAATGGCCCATGGGGACTTTCGTGGTAAAAAATCCCGAAGTTTTGGGTTTTCGAAAAAAATTATTCCCCACTTTTGGTTGTACTGCCATGCGGAACAAATTCCTCATTTCAAACTTTCTGCATCACTCTTCGAATACACTCCCGTGTATAGGTATCCGTATATACGCCAAACGAAATATTTTTCGAAGAAAAAATGCTGCAAATTTAATTATCAAAATTCGTTGGTGCAAGAACATACAATCTAAATGTAATTGTGTCATTGCTGGCAGTGATGTCACAGCAGCGCCAACTTTTGGAGTTACGCGGTCGTTTGCAAGATCGCGCGACTGTAAAGGACACGATCAATAATTATTTTCACATCCGGTTGGTGCGACGCTTTTCTCGTGATTCAAAGGGGCCGGGTTAAAACCCGGATGATGGCAGACTTTTCTTTGATGTCATTCAGCGTGTTATGATGAGTCTTGCGAAAGACGATCGCGGTCATGGTAACACAACTTTCGAAACTTCGATGGGAGGTAAAAAACAAAATCATTTTGGTATATAAAGTGCTTGAAAATGTTGTTCGCCGGTAGAGGCGTTTACCTGGTAGTTTAGGCGTGAAGATATTCAAGTGGAGGCAGTCCTCCTCTCCAACAACTGATTGATTGAAAAAGCTCATCTGCGTGCATGTTGGCCCAAACTCCCTGGCGTCGAGAACACCGTCCCACTTGCTGGTGAGTATTTCAGGATCCTGTTTTTTTTTTCGAGAAAATCAAAGTTACAGTAACCAGTCTCCGAGTAAAATGAACTGATGCATATGAGTGCGTCCCATTCCGAAAACATTTATCTTGTCCTAATTTCAATGTATCTATGAACAGCATATTCTGAAGACGCTTGATTATTGGCCCAAGTGCTCAAATCCGAAGACGTTTTGTTATCGGCCGAAGTGTCCGCAATCCCGAAAACGTTTGGTTGTTTCGTTCAGTAGGTTGCTTAACTAGAAGTAGCGTTGTGGTGAGGATATTTTTTCTTAGATAAGCGAAACCCAACAAACGATTAGGCTTCAAATATTCGAAAAAGCGTCCGATTTACACCCTGATAGTGTCCTGAATAGTGCAGATTCCGCAACACATTTTTGCCGAGAAGAGGGACACCTCGCATATCTTTTCATAAAGCGCCGCCTAAACATGTTCAAAATGCATCATTGCCATTGCTGGGCTTCATCTGGCAAAAATTCGGTCCGATGTGTGTGTTCGAAAAAAGGGTACTCTGCCAACATGAATATCATTTACAACATATGTGTGAAAAACAGCATCAGAATTTTTGGGTTATGTCATTTATAAGGGGGGGGACACTATTGCACGGTCACAGGGAAACATTTTTACAAAAATGCTGTACTTGCCGTGCAATTGTGTCCCCCCTTTGGCTTCTGCAGACGGCACCAACAGGGTGTGCTTTTTCTCTGTCGTGCAATTGTGTTCTCCTCAAACGGTTTTCTTTTGAATTTTCGTTGCTGTACTGCCTGAATTATTTTTTCTTTTTCTGTATCTGCGTAATTGCGGGCTGAGTAAATCATGGGGTTTAGTCGCTTAATAAGAGATCGCGCAGGGAGATCAGATCAGGTTAGGTCAGATTGGATTAGATTAGGTCCAGGTTGTTTCAAGTAAAGGTACACTGCACAGAGAACCCTAACCTGACCTAACCTAACCTAACCTACCCTAACCTAACCTTACCTAACCTAGCCTAATCTAACCTAACGACCTAACTGGTCCCAACCGACTACCCACCCTCCAGAGAAATAAAGCACACCCTGTGCCGTATGCTGGTGCCAAAGGGGGGACACAATTGCATGGCTAAGGGTACAGATTTTTCTGAAAATGTTTCCCTGTTGCCGTGCAATTGTGTCCCCCCGTATAAGTGACTTAACCCGAATTTTTTACAAAGAATTTAAAAACAACGTTGAATGCATCATATGGCCGCATGGTTTCCGATATCCGCGCCCTGCACACATAACCAACTCAACTTTCGGATGCATTGGATGCAGGCTTGCAGAGTTTGAAGCCACTGTAATTGATTTGGACAAATATTTTGACACTGTTGTCGCACGAAATTGGTTTCAACGCAACCGCAACGCGATGCCCCAACCCAACATCTATCGGCTGTATCTCCAGAAGAGTACAGGCATTTGAGAGCAGGCAATTGTCGGAACCTTTGCCAGTTTCTCAAGGTAGTATTCTGGGCACCTACATAACTACCCCCGTTACTTCTGACAGGCTAACGTCTAATTTATGTTTTCAACTGCTGTTGATTCCTGTTTTTACATCCATCTCGCAAAAACTCTTCATTATACAACAATGTTACTGAAAGGTGGCAGCTCGCTTCATGATGGACTTCAATTGGATTTGAAGGCATGATTTATGTTCGAGTTTCTCAGACTCATAAATGACTTACATTTTCACTAGAAATGTTTCGAACTTCGTAACAGAATCTCAACCAATGAGATAACTCAACGAGATAATCCGGCCTTCAGCAAAGAGGACATTTTTAGGTTTCGTTTTTGTTGCACTGCGACAAACATTCTCTGTTTTTGGGACCAATTTAAAATGGCCAGATGAGTTCTGCCCTAAAGTATTGCAAAAAACTAAAACTGCCTTGCCCTCCAATTCAGGGCCACCCTTCTGAACTGCGTTTTCGACGTACCGTCCATCTTCGATCGGCAACTGGCGGAATGGCAAAAGGGATCTTCTTGAACGAGTAGAACAGTCTTGAGTTGCCCTGTCTATCCTTGGAGTTGAGTAATACTGATCGTCCAACCAGGTCTCCGAGTGATGTTGAGTGCTTCACATCGCTCACTACATTTTTAGGCGACAAGGCAAGGTCAGTAATAAAGTTCGGTCCGTCGAGTTTTTCAGACGCCAACCACAATAGGGAGACAGTTATAACAGTAGACAGCTCCATTGTGATGGCATCCAATGGAAAAAGCCTTTTCAGGAAAAAAGTAAAAAGGATTTGGCACTTGCAGTTTCTCAGAAAGTGCATTTTATTCAAATTGAAATTGAACCTTATAAAACTGATCACTCGTAGTTTGACATTTAACGGTGCATTTTTCTGTGAGTATTATGAGTTATTCTGAGAGCTTCGTGTGCAAAATATATTTTCAGCAAACATTCGTATTTGCATGCAAGATCCTGTGAATCATCTCAGCGTTTCCCCGATAAAAAAAGAAAAAGGTACACTACCATATGCACCGCAGTTGAACACAACGTCACATGGCGCGCAGCGGAAAAAATTAACGAAAATGTACACGCAAACCGAACGCGAATTTGGCGTGCAAAATCTCCACTTGCGGTTCCGTTGGCAGAGTGATTTGGATCAAATCCGCAGTCTGATAACTCCGAAAGAGTTTGACCTATGGTGACCGGAAAAGTTTCAAATCTTAAAGATAGGCCCTATCCATTGTAAAATTTCTAGATTTTGGAGTAGGCTGGCTATTAGCGGTCAATAGTAATGCACGCGTGTCATTTTATTCGTATAGGCCGTTATCATGTGCACTTCGAATACTCTATGGGATTGAGGGTCGTGGTCTTGAAAAAGCACACCAACACCGCGATAAATCTTGTGTTCTGCCTGTCAGAATGTGTGTTCAGTCCCCGTGTCAGATGCAAGCTTGATGCATTCAAGCAGTGTGAACCATAAGCCTGTGCCGTACAGATGAAAGGTGGTGCTGCGTGCTATACGATGGTACAACATTGTGTGGAATCTGTGATTTTCATAAGAGGCATGTGCGGGCAAAAGGGCCACTTCAGGGTTTTTGGAGGGAGAAATTAAGTCCATCTCAAGCTATCTCCTTGGGATGAGCATTTAGAAACATCATATGGGATAAAAAAGGCTATGTGTCTAACAATCGTGGCCCTTGAAAACTGTGAGTTGACACATATTTAGATGGAATCGCCCAAACACGATATGCACACATCGCAGAATTTTAGAGGCAAGCTCTGGAATAAAGAAGGGGATATAAATTTCGTGTGGAATCTAAATGCAAGAGTCACGATTTGCCTATAAATGTGTGGTGTGGCTGAAGAAAATATGGTACATGCAGGAGAAAGCAAAGATAAGACTCCACAGTGGGGGTTATGGAGAAGGGTAAGCTAGATCTAGCAGACCAAAAACACGAGGAACGTTCAAAAAGTACGAAAATGTGATGCTTCTGTGCTTCGGACGCACCGGCTTTGCCTGTTGGTTTGTCTTTAGAGGTTACTCGCCAAAAATAGTTCATTGGTGGGTGATTGGGACTGCCGATGATTTTCACGAATGTGAAGTAGAAGGCTGTGGTGAAGATCCTCTGCATCAAGGTTCACTTGTACGATATCCTCTCGGGCAGATCGTCCTTAACGAAATCCTCTACATGCGGGTTTTGGGCTCCCCTCTGCATAGTCTCGAAACGACGAACAATAACAGCCCTCCAGCACAAATACGTTCTGTATAAAAAATGTCGCCCAAATTGGAAGCAAAGCTGCCAAACGAGTTCATCTTGCACCAGGACAAAACCCACTCTTCTCCAGCTGGTGTCTCGTATATCGTGGTCGAAAAAGGAATCTCCATGATGCATTGCCACAATTCCAATTTTTTTATTTTTGGTCAGCATTCCGAAACAAAACGAGTTAGGGATAGGCTGCGGCTCAGATATATCGGCGTAGCCGCACCGATTTGGAACGCAAATTTCAAGCCGTCCATTTTGGAATTGGTGTCCAACAGGCGGTGACGAGACCAAAAACCACATACACGAGTACCAATTCAGGTTCTTTGGCCTTAGAGGGCTTTGAATGTTCGAAAACGTTGACCACAGTCCTTCATGATTCTCTTTTGTAAAATTCGTAATTTCGAACCAGTATACGATTCAAGGAAGCTGAAGAATGCAGAACCCAGAATTTAAGCTATTTTGAAGGAGAAAAGAACAAAGACTCTATGGCCCGAAAACTGAGTCAAACGGATGAAGTGATAGCGCGAAACTGCCGAGATGACGCTGCTGCTTTTGGAACTTACCTACCTAGTAAAATTAGCAGCACCTATTGCAAAAATCATATAACTCATATACAAGGATGAATCAGTAACATCGCTGGTTTTTTGATTGGAGACCAAACAAGCAGCGACTTTATGTTTATTTTAATCTGAGGTGGACCACCTTCTAAATTTAACAACGTCTTTTAAAAGTCATTTAATATTTAACATTGTAGTCCAAACAAGACATGACTTGCCGACTTTTTTCAGAAAGGTGTCTTTTTGCATTTTGCCATTTTAAAGTAGTCTAGAAGATTATCGAAACACCTTTTTAGGCGCTTTCGTCTTCTAAAGGGATTCCTAAAAACGACTCTTGAAGCCTTTAGCATTTAACAAACACGCCAGCATAAAGATTCAATTTCCGAGCAAAAAAGTCCTAAACGGTGTCTCGTTTGGACTTACACAAAAGTGACTTTTTAAAAGACGTTTGTGTTTAGAGTGTAGGTTTCTGGACCACCTTCGAAGTTTAACATGCGCCTTTCAGGGAAGTGTTCCTTAAGGGATGTTTTGGAACACCTTTGACGCGACAGCGTTCCAAGTCGCTCGTGTGTTCCAAATTTGAAGCAGGAAAAAGGTTTTCGAAGAAAGAGTCGTATTCCAAAAACGTTCGCCAAAAGAACATCCATCAAAGGCCATGTTCAAAATGGTGTTTTCCTTGCCGAAGCCTGAGATTTAGAGTGTCGGAGAACATTTGTTTGCAAGCATCAGTAACTTTTGGTGCAGGCTCAGTATAAAAGCCGGAAAATTTCAAACACCGTCTTGGCATGCTTGGATGAAAACATTCTCTGCGACACGGTGGCTTCCAAGAAATGAGGCAATCTGTACGTACAACCTTGTGGAAAATTTGCGCGTTTCTGGCACAGTTGTTTATTGAAAAAAAAATCGGTGCGCCAGGGCCGCATGGATGAGGTACCTCGGCGATTTTTCGCGTTAAGGTTTCAAGAGCGCCATGCAGGCTGGGATTATTCCATAACAGCCAATAATTTTTTATCGTCATATCTCACAGTTTATGGGAGTACTGGATGCTCCAGACGTAAATGCCGGATTCATAATTATTGACGGCCTTAAATCCTTATTTTTAAATAAAAAAATCAGCATTAGGATTTTATTGTGTTTTACAAGAGCATCAACATGAAGAATTCCCGAGGCACAAGCGTAAACAAGCATAGAAGTCGATAACAGGCCTCACTCGGTTTGTCCCTGAAGTTCAGGCCAACGAGTCCCGAGCCGAGAATTCTGAGAGTTTAATGAATGGCAGGCATGTGTGCATCATAAATTTGCATAGTTTTTGTACAGCTACGACTTTACAGTATGCTGAGTGTCGTTGATAACAGGCTGCACCATGAGAATCAATAGGTTATGTCATGGAGTAAAGAGAAACGAAAAAAAACTAAATTTGGAGATGACGCCAGCCCATGATGCGGCGTATGCGGCAAGAGATGTCATTTGTAAAGTTTAACACCCCATCAGAGAAGCACTCCGCGGCGGGATTAGTGGTAAATCATCAATAACCTTTTGCAGTTCATCAACTGCAGCTGTGTGACGAAATTCACACACCAACCAAAGATACTATGGCAAGGTCAGCCTGAATGCATTTGTATTGGTGCTGCACAGACAAAGCAAAATATCTCCTTTCACCGATGCGGCGATAATTGCCCATCCAAAAAACATTGTCGTTTTTATTCGTGTTCACACCAGCTGCACATGTGAAGTTGTGCAGCGGGGAGAAAGAAGGAAGGAGATTATCCAGGCAGAAAGAACAGGAAATCTAATTGCCGAGCAGTTTTCGCCCATTCTGTTTCATTTGTGGCAAAAGGCTGCCGCATTTGTTCATGCCCCACGGTGCTGTCTTGCAAACTGGACAGTGCCAAAACTGACTGGAAATTGAATCAATCCAGCATAACGTGTCCATAAACCCGTCCATTCTCAGTTCCGCTGCGACAGCCAATTTTGGCGAAAAGTGGGGGACTTAATGATGCCGTTTTATGAGTGCAGCTTAACTCATTATAAACCGCGGAAATTTTTATCAAAATATCGTCGGCATAGCCTTTGTTCATCAGAAATTCTAGTGGTTGGGATCTTGCTTCCAGCAAACAACTTGGCATGAAAATTCTCCCAAATGTCCGCTCTGCATGAAAAAAGACTGCAGTCTCCCTGATATCGCGGGTCATTTTCTGGATAAAAAACTGAATGCCAAAACTGTCTGAAAATCGGCTGCAGCGATAGACACGTCGCCTAAAACTATTCCTTTTCCCGCGCCGCCGGAACAAAAATTTCACGTATGACAATCGAGACTAGATATGGTCGACAATGGCGACACGTGTAAGAGGAACTCTATTTTCCAACATGAGCGGCACGTGTTGAAATCTGTGTGAACCCAAATCGATCATGGCGTGCTATATCAGACAATCATCGTTACACTTGATTTTTTCAAATTGATTGTAGACCAGATCCTAGATCTTATGAAGGCTGAAATCGCAGTGAGTAACTGCTCCCGTGTGATAAGTAAGAACGTTATTCGGTCGGCCAGAGATTGATGATTGGTTATCGCGGTCGAGCTGGAATTGTTTTCAACTTGTAGAAGCCGACACTATGGGATTTGGTTGAAGGATTTCTTTGAAGATTTTCTCCCAATTCCTTCTTTTTTCACAGCAGATCTAATGGGCTTTTTTGGATGGGTTTCTTTGATCGATCTTCGCGTTCTCCCCCAATCTTCAGTGCATATGTGTCCGACCCATGCTGGTCCAAAAATAAAAACTGATGCGATTAAGCCTTGCTGCTTATAACTTTAAGAAATGTCGATACCTGACATGCGCTTGTCTTGAACCAGAGTGATCTTCATCTCGGCAACAGTTCGGAATACCTGCCGACATAGGACTGGACGAGTTCTCACCATTGCTCTGTGATTATATACTTAAAGCTAACTAAACCTAACCTAACCTGACCTAACCCAACCCAACCTATCCCAACACACCTATCCTATCCTAGCATACATCGTACTCATCTTCCTATCCCATTTTGGCAGCTTGAGCGTGTGCGTGAAAACTCGTCCAGTTCAGCTTTTTTCAGACGTCGGTAGGTATTCCGACCTGCAACCCTTCATCTCTGCCTTCCAGTCGCGTAAGAATAGAAAAAGGAAACGGCATTGTTACCTACAATGTCCAACAAACGTTCCAGATGGGACGCCAAAAACCAGGGAGGGGACCAGCCCTATACATTCCAATTCCACTCCGGTGCCATAACTTGCTGTCGTTTTAGGGCTTTTTCATCGCGTCTTGAATGTTGAGGTTCTCTTGTGCTTTCTAACATTTATTTTTGTGTCTGGCATATTGCCCCTATAAATCTAAGTTGCATTATAAGTTGCCCCTAATAAACAATTCAATTCAATTCAATCCAATTCAAAATTAGAACGCTTTTTATGTGAAATTGAATGTCCCTGCTCTGGCCCCGGAAGCGTATTTGATTAATCTGTATACGAATCGGGCACTTTTACATCCAACCCCATGTAAAAGTACCGAGCCACAAACGAAGCAGAAAAACGCTCTGAACACAGAAAATGGGTTTGGTAATGTTGGGATAGGTTAGTTAGGTGAGGTTAGGACAGGTTAGGTTGGTTGGGTTAGGTTAGGTTAGCTTTATTTTGCTTTTTTTGTCAAGGCGCCAAATCGGGATATTCCCCGATTCGTATAGATTAATAAAATACGCCCCCCGTAACTTTTTCCGAACAAAATCGTACCTTTTTGCCGAATCTCAGGTCTTTCGGTGGGCTGAATCAGGTTGCAACAATTAACAAGGCCCATAAGAAATAAGTTGTTGGATCAGGCTTCTCGAAATTATTTTAACACATTCAACTTTTCCGACTTATGAAATATGTACAATTATACGAATATTATTTAACGCCAGAAGACCGTTACAAAAAAACAACGCTTGGCAACTCAATAATGGAAAGCTTGGTCCCTTATGCCCACATTTTAGGTTTTAGTCCCCGTTTATGGGGACTTTTTCAAGCAATGGTTTAATGACGAAATTTAGTAACTCACCCGTTAAAAAGAAGCAATTGCGTATATTGACATAACAAGCACATCTGTACAGTCGAGCATATGCATCGGATACAAATTGGATAAATTGAATAACATTAAAGCTTGCCCAGCATATTGCTAACGCATGCTGTTGTCATGCCAAATGTTGTGTGATGCGCCAAATGTTGCCAAGTGTTGGATGATGCGTTGCCAAATGCGAGGATGAATGTTGCCAAATTCGAGGATGGATGTTGCCAAATGCGAGGATATGGATGTTGCCAAATGCGAGGATGGATGTTGCCAAATGCGAGGATGGATGTCGCTAAATGCGAGAGGAGTACCTGCAAACTTCAGTGCAGACTGTGAAAAATTACCGCGGCCAGCAAAATCTTTTTTCTAAAATTCCCACAAAACAATCATGCAATGTCACAGAAGTCCAGATAACTTCTATAATCATATGACAAAAAAGGGTGGAGCCACGAAGGCCTAAATGAATAGCAGACAGCAATTTTATATCACCAGGTTTGATGGTCATTTAACCAAGCATTCTTTTATCAAGTGCATTCCTTTAAATTCAGATAGCATCCTTATCTATATAGCGATAAAGTGACTTCATCACCTTGGCCACGAAACACGTAGCCGTAGGTCCTACTTTTAAAAATGACAAGTCAAAGTAGTAATATATTTTTCAGAAATTTAGTACATGATGATTGTAATTCTCAATTCTCATATGCCGTAAAACGCATAACATCAAAGTAATATCCGTTTTCAGTGATTGCGAAATTGGAATCACATTGGTCCTGTCCATGCGCAGTTATCGCAGATACGACTAAAATTGAAAATTTTGATAAAAAACTTCAAAGGTAAATAAATACTACATTAAACTTTATTGAAAACTATACAATATGAGTACGTAAAAGTTGCTGTACATTATGGCCGAATTGCAGTTATTTCCAATTCTTGACTGGTGAAATTATTTCCAACTGTCTATCATTTCGGTTTCTGACTCTTCAGTGAATTCCAAAATTCAACAAACTGTAATAATTAGATAAAAAATGTCGAAAAAAATAACAGTGTGTTGCATGGTATTTTGAAACCGTAGTCAAATGAATAGGTTTTAGGTGACTGGTTTTCTGAACCAAAAGAAACATGAACAAAAAAACAAATTTTTTATTTTGTTTGCAGATCTGTCTGCTGTCTGAATTATTCTCAAACATTAATTGGGCTGATGAGACATCATGCGGGAACCAACAAAAATTAAAAAACTGCCCACACTTAAGTTATTTAAATAATTTTTTGTTGTTTTTTGCCATGAATACAGAAGGCCAAAATTTTCGTGACGTTTTAAGTCTGCATTTTTCACGGAACATTTAGCATAATTTGCCATCGTTGTGCAGGAGCAATGAAGGTTCCAGTAAATATCTGTTTTTCTTCTCTAAAATGTTATAAAAACTCTTGATTTCAGCAATTGGCACAGAAACACTCTGGAACACACACAATCTTAGCCGACAACAATGAAACCGCATCTCTGGAGAAGAATTCCAAACATATCTAATCAATTAGAAACTAAAAATATTTTAAATTTACAATTATTTACAGTTAAAAACTTCTGAGAACTTGAAATTGGCAGTTGATAAAATCAAACTTGTCCATTCATAGTTATTTTTGTTAAGCACAGGATTTCCAGGCCTGTTCTTGTTTTTGCCTTGAGGAAATATGAAACGTTCTCCCTTACAAGCCACATGTGAAGATTACGTGTAAACTTCCGACTCATTCGAAATAATTGTGCGGTGTCATCCTTCAAAACACCGGTTTGATTTTATTTCGGCGTTAGAAATGCCCATTAACTGAGTTAAAAAAATCAAATCAATCCCGATTTATAAAAATACGGCGTGGGCAAACAGAAAAATATGTCACGCAATCTTATCTTTGAAAAACGCCTTCATATAATTAGACGCAATAACACAGTGGTTATCAACAAGCATCAAAGAAAATAGCAGTTACAAGTAATACGTCAAAAGAATCAATGGTGGTATTTCTCTTTGCGGCAAAAAGGCAATTGGAGAGGCCAATGGAAACTCTGCCCCATTTTAATGATGCTATCACATTGAGGCTTGGAGATACCCAGTCTTTTCGGTTGAACTTTGCAATCGCCAGATTCTGGTACATGTTTATGTTATTTTTTGGGCCTTATCTACGGATATCAAGCTACAGATTGATTACAAGCAAGAACGGACACCCATAAGTACGTTAACAAGAAGCAACGTGCAGCGATGGTTGCAGGTTAGGTCAAGTTTGGTTCGCTTTAATCATCGAAAAAAAGGCAAGGCAACACGCAAAGAATTCATGTCCGGGTATCGTAGTCCACGAAATACGCAAATCACGCCATAGGCAAGCAAGTTGCACTAAAGAATGTTGCTGCAGCTTGTTTACCTTTTTTTGGGCGGCAATTGTATGAAACCGATTTTTTATTTTCCATATAGACAAATGTAAAGCAAAATACCTATCTTCTGTACCGGTCTTACCTCTGTCCTGTATCCGTTAATCAACTTGTTCTTACTCTCTATGTCTAGAACATAAGTTTCAACAGTTGGTGTGTTCTTGGAAACTTTCTCCCAGCCATCCTCCTCAACCTTCCTGAGGGAAGCAAAAATTATGTTGCATTCAGTGAACTCACTATAATACCCAGGAATCGTGAATATTCGTATGTACGAGGGTCAGCACTGTATCTCAGGCCTCTCACCAGTCGGGCACCCGGGATCCGCATCGCATTAAGCGGCAATCAGAACGACAAATCTCAACGTGGTGGAGGATAACAAACGATTTTTCATAATTTCAATGACAGATACCGCGTTTTAAAACTAACAGACGTTTATTAACTGGAAATCCATCATAAGCAGCATATTTTTCCATTGCGCATTTCGAAACATTTGGTTTTCCCAAACTTTTATGAATTATCAACGCAGTTTTTCAATAACCAAACTTTTAGATATTGCAAAGCAATGGAAGTTTCACTTTGATTGGAGGGATTTGTCGACAGGATTTTATTACACACGGAGAAAATTTGCGTTTCGTTTAAAAAAATATCGCCTTCCGACATCTGGCACATCGTATATGCTTTGCTGCCTTCGACGATAAAAAGTATAGCATTTGCAACTTGTGAGCAATAGCTTGTTAGGAAGCTCATACGTACTTATCAGGACGTTCTTAAAGGTTTTTATGGAATAAAATGATTTTGTTTGCTGTAAGATTTTCGTGTCAAACTACCGAGCAAAAGAATCATACCCTTCTGAACAATGAAAGTCAGCAGAAGATATTACAGGAATGATAGATATGAACACCAAAACACGCGAGAAAATAAAAAAATATATTGGTTTTATGGTACAAGTCGGATCAGAGTTGTGAGTAGTTTTAGAAGTTGGCACGTTCTCGAGAGAGTATAGTGATTACATTGCAAAAGAAAAGACAGAAAAGGAAGAGTGATTGGAGCAATAGAGAAATAAAGTAATGAGAGACATCAAGAGCACACAAGCTTTCTAGCCTGACTGAAGATTAAGTTCATTGCGACCATTGATTAACATTATTTATTTCTTCCGAGTAAACCTATTATCATTTTGTATCCAAAGATAGTTTTGACGGATATTGAGTGTTAAAGTATTTGAAGGAAAATTCGAGTATGTATTTAACCAAAATAAAAAATTATAAATATAAAATATAAATATCCAAGATATAAAAAACCATTTATCTCCATCGTATCCAAATATAATTATCCACTTTTCTGTTATCCGTTTCCCTGATCCATAATTGCTTGACTGTGCATTTTCGTGGTGGATGCTACATGGAATTATTTATCTTCTCAATATGAGTAAATAAGCTGCTATCTCATATCAGTCCCATTGGCTTTGAAGTAAGCATTTTTAACAGCATGTGGCAGCTCATACACGCGTAAATGGTCAGAAACAGACGCATTTGGCTTTTTCGGCAGCGGAACTCAGAGAAGATATGGTTTTCCGTTAAAATGTC